>JAUZNC010040435.1:0-11829 GCA_034780395.1 Vannuccia rotundouncinata | reverse complement strand
GCTTAACTGACACAACATTATTTCTCAAATGTACAATTATGAATTTATTAATTTCAATTTTTGTCAAATTAAATTTTAATAAATGGTATACGATTTGATCTAATGGGAAATAGTGTATGTGTATGTTACTTTACGTCAGGTTTATAAATAAATATACAATGACAAGGCGTTTATACAAAGTGGCTTGATTAATAATAGAATGTATAATAATATAATGTATATTATCAAAAGACTTTTTTCAGATAAAAGGTTATACAGTTATATTATAAATAGTACGTCGTTATACTTTAACTGTTGGAAAAGTTTGAAAGTGTTTACAAAGCTCATTTCGTGGTTATAAAATATGAAACATATAATAATATTAAAAGCTAGAAATAATTCATTAGTTCATGATGCACTAATTAAATTTAATCTGAATTATGAAAAACGAAATGTTACCATTTCGTTTTTCATAATTCAGATCGAGCGAAACTTCGATTAAACTTTACTCGAAGATTTAGACACCTCCAAATATCGCTACAATTAAAATCGAAAATGAATTGATCATCTTTTTTCATTACGAAAAAATCTCATTGCGTACACGAGAAGTGACCATCTGGGCCTGTCACATTGAGCCCATTTACTTCTTAATAGTTCTGCGAATGGAAGGCGTATTGATTGCAACCTTCCGCGTATAAAAAAGTTGTATTTCTTAAGAAACTGGACACTGCCGATGTCCATAGAAATCAATAGAGAATCGTTGATTAAATTTTTAATTAGGTCGGGCCTACTTTGGGTGAATCCAGGGGTAAGTTGGGGGATTATATATAGCCTGTCTTTCCCGAATCTTCTTGAGTTGGCAAAGTTTACAAAGGACTATAAGTAATTCTACCTCTCTTATATAGTTATATAGGGTGCTTTTGATGGTTCGTGCGGACACATGGCAGCGTTGTATATTTACAACCAGAACTTATAGAATTAAGCTTTTTTGAAAGCGGCTTTCCTGAGGATTTAAACTAATTATTAATATTGGTTTCGTTAATATTCAATAACCAGGGAATTATGCATTTCATGAATTCATTTCTATTTCAGTGTATAGAAAACTTTATTTTATCTCTGTTAATTTGTTTTCTATTATCTAAAACAATTTTAATTTTACTCTGAAATAATCAAAACGATTATAATCTAATTATTGTCATTGATATTGTAATTAACTTCATTTCTAAATATTATTATACGATATCAATGATTATTGCAGCCGTGTGCGTTATTCATATCGAAATTAATTATAATCAATGGTGCGCATGCAATAATAAATTTTCTATTAACAGTATGGATACCTACTTACCAGTAACATCCTAAATCCTACTTAAACCATGGAGTTCCTAATATATAGTTTTACTTTCCATATAAGTGCTTTATATCAAGTACATTTGCCTATCTGAAAATCTATATTTTTTACTGTATTATACCGATACACGACCATTTTTGCTAATCGTTGGTGAAAACGAAACTAATACAACGATTCCGATCAGATGTCCTATCTATGTGTTAGAATACTAGTTAAATATCTATGCGGACACAACACAGAAACGTAAGCGCACAGTTCCAAATAAGCGTACAGGTTGGAATCTATATAAATAAGCATAAAAGTCTTAATAAGATCTTACAGGGTGGAATTTTTTCTCAAAATTAATAGCCGTAAATGGTCGCTTATTCGGAACACTAGAGTATCAGGCGAATTTCCCGTTTCACTATTTTCGTTAGGACTCTGGTTTAATAAAACAATTATTATAATAAATTGCTATCAGAAAAAAAAATTTAACAACGTTTATTTGTTTTCAAACCGTCCATTGTACTGTTATTAGGAACACATGGAGTACACATTGATATCATAATTAACGTTATGTAAACCTTATTACTATATATCTATGCCTATACTCAGTTACGGTAGTACAATTTTTGTCTTTTCTTTGAAATCTCGAACTCTTACTGCAACTATGAAGTGTCGGTGTTTCGGGACAAATTTTATATCTTTGCTAACTTACTGTCGAATTTAATATATCCTGTATTTGTTGGAACATTTCTGAAGAGTTTTTAATTACTGGAAGAAAGATCTTTTAGATCCTAATCAATTTTACATGGGTGAATAAGAATGGAATCTAGTTAGAATAATAATGAAAAATCAAATATTGAAAATTCGCTAATTACAATATATTCCAATATTATGTATTGTATTCCTTTATATCAACAATGATTTGATCAAATAATTATATTTTTAATTTTGTAATGTATAAATTAAATAATTGGACTATACTATTTGTGAATATTTAAAAATCTGTGCATGTATGTTATTATTATTTAAAATTATTCAAAGTCTTTTTAGAATTGGATGAAACAAAATTTATCCTATTTACTAAAATTATATGTATAATAAAGATGGTTAGTTAACCTTTCAGAATAATATCTCGTGATACAGTATATTTAGTTCGAATATTATTATAATTAAAAACTCATTGATATCTTCTTATTAAATTTCATTCTGTGTAATTTGAACCGAGAGTTAAGCGTCTCGTCACTCAATAACAGTAATTATAGTTAAAAGTCAGTTTTTCAATCATATGTAAAACAGGTTCTATTCCACGTGCTTCCTATTTCAATCTTTATTTGAAATAGAATTAATTCTATTGCCTCATTTTCTTAAACAGTTTTCAGCAATTAGCCTAATATCTGTGCAAACTAACAGTAACATACTTTTTTTTAATTGAACGCATTTTATTTGTTTTATTGTATATTAAAGAAAAACGGTAATTTTATTTTTAATTTTATAATCAATGCATTAGAAATAATTTATAATTTGAAAAATAATTCAAATTCAATCAAAATACCTTTATTTTCAAAAAGATATTTTAACTGGTAACATATATATTAATGGGTTAGGAGAAAATTACCAAGTGGCCGCTTCACGCTATTTGAGGGACTGATCCAAAGTGGCGAGAGGACGTAAGTGGCCACTTCACGCTATTTGAGGAACTGATCCAAAATGGCGAGAGGACGTAAGTGGCCACTTCACGCTATTTGAGGGACTGATCCAAAGTTGCGAGAGGACGTAAGTGGCCGCTTCACGCTATTTGGGGTGACTGACCCAAAGTGGCGAGAGGACGTAAGTGGCCGCTTCACGCTATTTGGGAGGACGTCTCTCTTGGCATCAACTAGGCCTTTGTTACTGAGCTCATATGTAGCCTATGAGAGCTAAATATACTAATCTTTAATTTAGTCAATGTTCGATAAATCCTCTGTTTTTAATTGCATGTTCATAATTTTGTTAAAAAGATAAATTAATTTGCGATTTAAATGTTTTATTGCTTATATGTTTAATAATTTAATTTACGTTATATACTACTTCAAAATTAAAAGAGTAGTAAAAGCAGTTTTCTACATATTTGAAAATGTTTTAATGATTTTTTATTGATTAATAAAATACAAACTAGTTTAGTTGTATACAAAAGAATAATTAAATAATTAAAACAGATTTTATACTATTGTATTAGTTTTATATTTATTAATAACTTTACGATAGTTTTACGATCATAATAAAATAGAAGTTGACAAAATATTATTTGTAATTAAAATATATTTTTGAATAGAGTATTTTTATTAAATGAATTAGATTTTTTCAAAAACCATCAAATATATTTTAACTGCTAGCAATAGAAAAATGTGGCTTAATTTTAAAGTAATAGGAATAAATAATAAACAACAAAATATTTTAATATTTTATTATGAAATACAAAAAACGATAATTAAAACTGATTAATTTACATTTATATTTTATTATATAGATCTGAAAGAATGGCCAGATATTATCAAAAATACACCGAGTCAGTAAAGTTACTAAGTCAGTAAAGAATCTAAGAAATGGGGAATATCACATTTTAGGGTCAGAAGAGGTTTCTGTATAACCAGATCTGAGTTAAAACTAAAATCTATAACGTATATAAGTATTGATTAATACTCTATAATTCTGAGCCGCTGAGCACATTTGCAATTCTAAATTATACTTGCAAGAAACACAATTATAGTACATAGTGTAATATTTATAAAAACAACTATTTCTATACAGAGAATTGAAAGAGACATCCGGTATAAATTTTACAAGATCGAGTTTTTAAGAGATAGTGGGAATGAGTAAATGGTATGTTTGCAACATAAATCATGAGAGACAATGATTGAGAAGGTCTGAAGATACATAAAATGGTCCTCAGTCATGAAAGACGGTATTAGAAAAACTAATGCAAGAAGGAAGAAACTTCATCTCTGATATAATTGAGCAGGTCAAATGTGTTATGTACAAAGCTTTAAGCATTATAGAAAAAGTCTAAATATTGAAACATGATTAACTTATAAAGATAATATTTAGTTCAAATGCTTCATCAAATTCTACATAAATTATGTTTCTATTCGATTTTTTGTGCACAATTTCAACAGCGGATCACAGCAAATGCATTTGAGAATCTTCGTTTAAACAAACTTGATTGTGGTACCGAAGCCGACTGCAATTCACAACAATCACTTCTTAGCCTTGTCCTGTTTCCTCCCTGATCGCCTCCCCATTAGGACAAAATATCCAGAGTCCTGGGGTCTCTCTGGATGCCGAGCGGGGCTGTCTGTGGCAATGTTATGCCGGGAGTAGTACCTCTGCACCCCGATATAGACCGGTTCCAGGCCCGTGGTGTCGAGAGCCTGCTCCAGGGAGGACGTGGTGGCAGTGGCGGGCTGGGAGAGGGGACTGGCTCCGAATGCGGCGATACCTGGCAGGGCGGTGAAAAGGTCACTCAACACGGTGAATGCTCGCCGAGTGAACTGGCAGTAGTATGGAGAGGCCAGGGTGGCGGCTATTAGAAAGCCGGTCGCGGTGCTTGGGTGACGAAGGTGTTCCGCGGTGCCGGATTGGACGCGTTGGATAATTTCTGCGACGTCCCCCGCTGAAATGGGAGGCAAAAAGGGTCGTTGCTTGTAAAGATGACATCTTGGGGGGGGAGGGGCGGGGGGGCTACCATATTCTCCTTATTGGATAGAACCACTTTAACAATTTGAAATTAGTGCAAAACATTTTAGAATAAAATGAATGACTTTTAATTTTAAAAAGGTATAAATGGTTATTTTTGTTATATCCGTTAACAATTAATGAGCAAACAATTAAATTTTACAAACAAGCAGATCAGAAAAAATAAAACAAACTGCACAAATAAATATATAAATAAGAATCCAGCTTTCAACTAAAATATTGAAAATGTGGAATACACATAATCTGAAAGTTGATATAAATTAAGTAGCAAGGCTGTCATAAAAGAAATTATCGATTAGACAGACTTAAAAAATTGTTTAAATATTGAAATTAAACACAATTTCAATACTGACAATAATTAGCTATGAATTTCGATTAATATTTTACTTTAAGGAATAAACATATTTGCTATTTAAAACAATATTATAGGTTGATTTGATTATTTCTATAATAAATAAGTAAAAAATATGTTTATATAAAATATATATTAATTGCGCATATCTCATAAATGCACCAAACCACTTTGAATATGAAGGTATACTATATATTTAAGTAATGCAACAACACAGATTCCTGACATCAGTAAAAAGAGAAACACTCATGAAACTGAATAAATTAAAATATAAATAAAAATAGAGCAAAATATATAAATTAATAAAAAAAAGAATTTGAAACAGAAATATACAACAGCAGAAAAATAAAAAAATTGTGCTTTTCTGTACTTATATTAAGAAATTATATCGATCGAGTTTATTGATCCCAAATGAAGTTGTTCAAGTGAATGCCAATTTTACTGAAAATTCTGCAAACAGTTTTAGTCGCGTTTTTCTTGGGAAATATTTTGTTTTTTAATATTCCCAAATTGGTCAATAACGATGCTAATAGCAGAGTGGAAACCTTTTTTTTGATGTTTTTACAAAATATTTTTCTTGTGCATAAATAGCACAAAAATATTGATTAAAAAACACATGAAGGCTTTTTATTAGATAAAAAACTGTTGTTCTTAAAATATTTAATTATCCATGAACCTTCAAATCTTTGATGAAATAAATTTATTGAAACTTTGAAATTGATTTAACAAACACTCGTTTATAAAGTTAAATCGATAAATTTATTATGATAGAAATGTTTCTTTGACAACATCTGTGAGGTAAATGAAAGAGATATATAGAATAAAGGTTATGGGGTATTGAAGAATAGTGCAAGTTAGTTTACAACGACAAATTGGATGTGAATTATTATGTTTATAGTTAAGTATATTTTTCTATTGACTATAATTAATATATTACTGTTAGAAGTGGATGAGTGGTTGGAGGTAGAACTATGCTGACTACAATTACTGTTTGGTTATATTTAGACAGAGAAATTGTAATTTGCAAAGTTAGATTTTGTGTGCGATCCGCAAAGAGATATTGACAAAAGTCAGATCCTATAGACGTTAAAGTTAGTACTTTAAAAATTGTTTTTTTCAAGAAACACCCGTGTGAATTTAGGGAAGAAGACAGTATATGGATACTTCTCTGAATTAATGGAACACAGAAATTACGCAGCTTTTTAGTTGTCTTGATTCAAGACATATCTGTAAATAGTGTTAATATTAAAACTGTCTACAATAGTACAACTATACTGCAGTGTTAGTTCTAACATTCGCGACAGCATATGAAATAATTAATTGAGAAAGTGTGTCATAAAATCAGTTGTAGTCGTCTTTCTTAAGACGCATATATTAATTATAATTTAACACCAGAGAACTAGGAAAGTGGGTTTGAGGAATGGAGGGGTGTTACATTGGGTACAGTTGGTACAGTTGGTTGTACAAACACACCAAAATGGTGGAAAGACATGCTTGTACGCGCAGAACCACAAACCTGAATTGAGAGGGTAATACATGATCCGAAATGCGTTTTCATGCCATACTCTGGCCACGTACATCCATTTGGCAGGATCTGTGTAAGGTAGTTGTGGAATTAAGAGGCATACAAGAAAATTGTGGAAGGATCCAGTGTAAGCAAAGGGTGTGCAGTTATATAAGAGATGACAGTATACATGGGACTGTAAGGACGAATATATAAATACATAGAATAAATTGAAAATAACGAAACAAAAACATTGCATGTATTCTGTAAACAGCTATTTAAAACGAGGATATATGGACAGGTGTATGCTTTATATTAGTTACAAATATCGTCAATATGTGATTTTATTTTCACTTTAATGTATTCTCCATTTTGTATATTATAAATGAACCAAAAATGGTGATAATTAAAATTTTCACAGCTGAAATTTATTTAGTTATTGAAAAAGTCCATTTAAGTGACTATAATAATATAAACAATATAAAAAATATATATTGAAAGTGAATAAATATATAAAACCTATATAATACATGATAACACTATTAAATATTCAGTCTGAAATCCTTCCTAATACCGATATCTTTTCCAAAATCATTTTTTAAAGTGTATTGCGACAAACGTTTGGTTGATTTTAATAAAGATTTATGTATAAATATTTATTATAAAGATTTGCTATAATGTGAATAATTATACAACATATATTTGTCACTTGATGTTTTGATGACCACGAATTCCAGTTTTATTGTATTTGTTACACAATTAGGCCTCTAAAAATATTATTAAGTCTTCATTTTATATTTTGCGATACTCAGAATGTACAGATTCTAAATAGTTAAACAAATGTTTATTTAATAACGGAATGATGCTCAAAGTTTAGCTTTTATTTTAGATATTTCGTATGACTTTATTGCATCCTTGTATATCAAATGCTTTACTGGCTAATAGTCCTAGTCGACATACAACTGTTATAAAAGACAGCCTCTATAATGGGGCAATCTCCGATGTGATAAAAGTTGATATAGTCAACCCCATAAGGATGTGAATAAACATAAATTAGCCGACTAGCAGAAATGATCCCGAGTATAATAAATATCGATTCTCTGACACAGCTTAGAAAGAAAACAAAATCACTTAGTGACACTTTCATTGCCATGGAAACAGTGAGAAAGGGATTTAAATATTTTTCTAAGTTGGAATTGGATTATGAAATGTTTGTACAATATTTACCAGGATTAAAGCTAACTAAAAGGCTGGGTTTAGTAAACGATCCATTATTTTGTGAAGAACAAAGCTATGATTTCTGTAGAGCTATTAATATTCATTCAAATAGCTTTTTACTCCGCTCTTCAAAGTTCTCATAAAACATTATCAGATAGGAAAATCAAAAGTTTTTGATATAACGGTAAAACGAAATAATCTTTCGTAAAAACTAAACATGAAGGAATTTAGTGTTTATTATATCGTTCTTAAAATAAATTATAATAATTCACGAAGTTAAAATTACAAAATTTTAAAGAAATGTAAAATTGTTACTTTATTTGATTCAAAAACAAATATAATATAATATATATAATTATATGCAATTATACCATAATTTAGGTTTACAAATAATATAATTTTTAATATAAAAGAATAAAATAATTGAAGCCGATAAGTTATGTTTTTAATATTTTACCCTTCATATGAAATTATCTTTGATCCAAATCTGTCATCTTTGAACTCTTTTCTGACATTTTCTTTATCATGTCTATGTATCGACACCCTCGACAATATAATCAAAATAAATGTTGTAACAATGATTCTATAGTCTAATCACTAAAAGTGAATGAAATCCTCCTCATAATGAAGCAATCTTTAGTCTGAAGTGGATCAAGAAATGTAACCAGCTCAGACGAGTACGCTAGTAGGAAGTTATCCTCTGAGACGAAAAAATAGTCCGCTAGAAAAAGTCTTTGCTGTTTTAAGAAGTGAAAAATGTATGCAAAAGAATTCCCTATGAATAATATAATCGATCGATATATGCGACAGAGTTAACAAAGCTGCGGGAAATTGATTCGATTAAGGTCTAGAACGGGGGAGGATATAGGGGAGAAAGAGATAAGTCTCGAAAGTGAAGTGTATAGACACGAGATCAGGAGGGCTTTTGTGACCTTTTCGAGTGGTATTGATTTTTTTGTTTTAATTGAATAGTGCAATACATGTTGCATTCATATGATTTAATTATTAGACCTGAGACAAATTAACTCTAACAGAAAAGCAATTCATATAATTACGACTTTAAGATGACTATAGAATGTAGTGTGTGTGTGCGAGGAATGCGGTGTGTATTCGATGTAATCTTTTTGAAGATGGAACTGACATTTATTTAATAGTACGCTCATGGGCATTCGTTAATTCATACAAGTACCACCTACTAATGTGGATATGCTTGACAGGATTTTATGATTAGATAGATACCTACAGCCGTTAGATAAGAAAATAAATATTGACCTACCTCAAGGATTTAACATTCTTAAAATTCTAATAAGTCTATAATTTACAGGTATATATTGATTTTTTGTGAATACAATTATAGTTGAGATTATAATGGTTTTAAAAAGTTAAACTATTATATAATAATGAATTTAACCAACCACCGAAATTCAGCCAACCTTGTCGAATAATGCTTTGCCCTGTTTTACTTTCCTAAATCCATATTTTCATAATTATAAAAAAATTAGAAACATTTTTTGAATGGGAAACTTGATTGTCCAAATTGATTTTATTTTTAAATCGAGATTTTAGATATTCATGAATCTTCATCCTTATAAATTGGATTGGTGTCGCTCAATTCAAATATATTATTCATGAAATTAATCAAATAATACAATAAACGAATAGTTCACATAAATTCTTAATTTTAATTATTATAGAAATAGTTTTAGTATGCCAATAACCTAATTCGTTATGAACACAGTTAATAAACCATATTACTAAAGCTCTATATTGTTAAAACCAGTCCAAAAGACAGAGCAAGTTACAGTGTTTTAATTCTAAGCGTACAGACCTTTACTAAAGTAAACACACACTGTTCAGAACTTTAATCCTTTATTTATTTGTGTTTGTTAATCAAATATATTCACTAAATTTCCAGTGAATAAATATTTGCTCAAGTAATATAACAACTCTTATGGTGGTGATTTTCTCATATTATTTAAAGTCTGAGGTATTAAACTACAATAGCCAAACTAAATGTAATCAAAATACTTTAAATATACGGGAATATAATAATAATATAGCTATTAGCAGAATTCACTAAAACCAAACTTCATTTAGTTCCATCATAAAAGACAATTCGATGGAATCTTTTATGGAATATAAAATTATGATGTTTAATCAAAACATTAATCATTCTAAATCAAATTTTAAAACATTATCTAAAAATGAGAGAAAATAATTTCTATTTTAAAATTAGACATTTCAATATTCACACTTACTAACTCCAAACATTGAAGACAGACTTCGCCTTCTAAAAGGCATCAGGCTTCCCTCTGAACGTCGCCTTGATCCACGAGATCGCAAGATATCCGCCAGAGGACCCCTCATCCCTGGATCAGCTAACCACTCGTCCGGAGAGACCATAACTCGGCCAGGACTAGGAACAGCGACCAGAACGCCCATCGGAATACGATCCTCGGATCCACTGGAGGTTTCATCACTTCCATGACGAGAGCGGGACCAGCTAGCCTCTCCCAGAAGCACATCTCTATTTTGTTCCTCGTCGGAAGAGGAAGAATCGGCAGCATCTGCGCCGCGTGCAGATCTTCGCGAAGACCGCTTTTTCCGGCGTCGTCGTCTCGGGGGACTCGGCTCAGTGTCTAGATCTTCTTCGGCTCTCTCAGTGGATGGACTGGCCTGTCGACCGAAGATCAGGGAAGAGAGCATTCGACCGAAGGGTACGGCGAACCTTCCTGGTTGCGATGAAGAGGAAGTTGACGATTTCGGCTGTTCCGCAGATGTAGCGACCTTTCCACCCGCAGGCGAGGCTTCCGTTGGACGACTTCCGCGGAATGGAAGGAGTTGATTGGAGTAGATAACACTGAGAAGATTCCTTCTGGTTAATATGGAAGACCCATCTGAAGAAGGACTGGGTGTTCTTACAATAGGTCGATTGGACGGTCCTGGTAAATCATCTGCTGGTATAGACTTTCCATCATCACCAACTTTTTTAATTGAAGGTACCTGATGGATCGGTTTATTCACTTTGAGGAGTATCTTTTCTTCTTCAGATGATCGACTCGAAGCTGGTGATACGTCATCAAAAGACCTTGTTTTTGTAGTTTTTCTAACATTTTGGGAGCGGATGGGATGATCGAACATTTTATCCTCGTCTTTAACTGGTTCTTCTCCTGATTTTTCTTTATAACAATCAACTGAGGATTCGGAATCAGACATTAGTTTTATCTCAGATGGAGATATCGATTCAAACACATTAGCCGTCTCTATCGGTTGAGATAAATAAGTTGCTTCTGCTCCCATGGGGTTAAATAAAACAGTAGTTTGCGTCAGAGATTGTGACATGTTAATAGGTTCCGCTATTGGTTCGAACATGAAAGTTGCTTCATCATTCATTGATTTTAAAGTTGATGTTATCTCAGTTGGAAATACTGAAAATTCTTTTACAATTGCAGTAGATTCCACTGCAGTTGATGAACCACATTTTGTTGTATCTTCTGTTTCTGATGGAGCAACTGTTTTATCTTCTGTTTCTGATGGAGCAACTGTTTTATCTTCTGTTTCTGATGGAGAAACTGTTTTTGTTCCTTCTGTCTCTAATAAAACAACTGTTGTTGTATCTTCTGTTTCTAATGGAGCAACTATTGTTGTATCTTCTGTTTCTGATGGAGCAACTGTTGTTGTATCTTCTGTTTCTGATGGAGCAACTGT
>JAUZNC010040424.1:0-10816 GCA_034780395.1 Vannuccia rotundouncinata | reverse complement strand
AACGAGGAGTGATCTAAGAGAGCTCTCTTGTGAAAGAACAACGAGGAGTGATCTAAGAGAGCTCTCTTGTGAAAGAAGTCACCTTTATAGTGGCATCATCACTGGAAGACACGAACACGCTGTAGACAGGGTGAAAGCGAACTCTTGTAACCGGAGATCGGTGACCCGTGAGAGTGAATTTAGCCGGAGGCCGTGGCAGCCAATCACTAGGTGACCTCTTCTCTTTGGTTAGAGGGCCGCCATGAGTCATTTCCTGTTCTGTTTCTGTCAACTTGGCCTCTAAGTCCATCACCTGCAGTTTGAGAGCATTTACCAATTGGGATGATTAAATCACAGTATTCGTGTGGTAATAAATGAAAACGAAACAATATTTCGAACACACTCCAGCCTATCTCATAATAAAGTTAGAACAAACCTTTTTTTGTAGGCGAATAACTGAAGTCCATTTCTTTTCAAGCAATCCTGCAAACTTCTTATCAACATCTCCGGGCTGAAAGAGATAGTTTGGTAAAATACACTGGTCAAACAACTTTGAAATAAAGTCATTTATTGAGAGCTCCAGATTAACCTCTCTATACACAAATAATAGAGAAATGCTATTTTCTGTTAATTTTAAAGTTGTAGATAAACTGGGAAAATCTCGATCTCCGTAGTGTACATGTCTATATAGTCAATTACCAAATCAGCTTCTCGTTTGAATAATTCTAAGGACTGTGGATACCCATTGGACTTTAAGTAGTCAGCAATCGCCTTATTCCTGAAATTTAAATAATTTTTTACATTAAAAGTATTATAAAACGTACTATAGAAATTTATATCTAATTTAAAAACTCACAACTCCTCTCTTTGTCTCTGAGCTAGAACCATTTACTGAAATACAGAAGGAAAAATTAGTTCAGGGATGGCCCGCCACTTGTCACAACTTGACAGATTCAATTTTTCATCCATAATATCTGTATCTACTTTCAGAATTACTGGCAATATTACAATAATTTAAGAAAATTTTTGTAAGACTCAAAATTATAGTCATACAGATTAACAGAAATCAAATCAATACGAGTGCTTGTGGCTACGCAGTAAGTATAGCCTATAAAATAGTGCACAAAATGTATTGATTTTAAAGCTAAGAATCATTATCATATCATAACACTAAAAAGCCTGGTTAGTCCTAGTCAGCACAATATGGTCTTCATGGATACCCAAATTCACATCAAAGTAGCTCTGATCTTAAGCAAATAATCCAACCAGGGATGGTCTATCATTTTGTAACAAAAATAACAATTTTTTTTTTCATACAACACTACTTAAGTATTGTTTTTTGTCAAACATTTTGTCTAATTGAAATCATTGAATGAAGATTTTATTAAAGATCAATGATTAAATTAATGATATTATCAAATGAAAGAATTATAGAGCATCAGCCTTACAGAAAAGGTAAATTTAATTAATTTAGCATTTCACAAAATGTACATACAAGTAAATTGAATAATCTAAAAATAAAATTAGACATACACATTGCATAAAAACTGTGATAAATTTATGATTTTGTTACATATTTCAAATTTAACAAAATATTTTTTCTGAAGAACAAAGTTTTTAATTTACACATAAAAAATAATTTTGTGTAAAAATCTGATTTTGACAAATTTGGATCAAACAAATACACTTTAATAGAGGTAAGCCATGAAAATAAAATAATTAGTAGTATGGAAATTGTACATCCAAATCATCATCAATTCCCAATAAATAAAGGAATACATTACAATTTTTAAAGTGTATTTAAGTGTAATTAAGTGTAATTATCACTATTAATTAATAGTGATAATATTTAGTTTTAGTGAATTTTCAGGAACAGAACTAGTTTTTACTATTTTCTGTATAAAATAATTGAGTAGTCATTACAAAACAATGGGAGAAATACACGGACATCTTCATTTATTATAAAAATTTCTAAATTTCATCAATGGAATAAAAAACATTGAGACTATATATTCTATACGATGGGCAATGTCAGTGATTATTCAACATTATAAAATATACATTGGGTGAAAATTAATAGTTTGTTACTCATTGATATGAGAAATATGTTGAGGACTATTTTTTAACTACAACAGTTGCATCAATACAAAAAATTGATTTATAATGAAATTATATACTAACTTCAATCTTATAATATTATATAAATTACTCATAAAATTAATATATTATAATTAATATCAGTAAAAAGTGTTTTGTAGTTTTATAATGGCAAAGGATTTTGTGTTGACAATTTTTTGTAAAAATATTTTTTTCGTCATCTGCTAAAATTTAAATATAGTTGAACATTATTATTAGACAGGTTGAAAGAAGATTTCATAAATAAAAATATGATATGTTATTTCTACAAACTAATCTAGTACTTTATCCTGCCAAAAATAATTTCATTATTTGATAGCTTTATTTTGGTAACATTTAATGCACAATTAAAGTGTACAGAAAATTTTGTGAAAACATTTGAGACATAATTATAATTTTTTAAGATGAAACATGTAATCATTAAAATGTTCATTTCCCCAGATTGGTGGTGGAGTACTTATGGCCTATTTTGATGGAGATTTAGTACTTATGGTGTTTTTTAAAACTACTTTCTTCACATAGTATTTTCTCCACAGTTCAAAGCAACAAAATTATTGGCATGTTTCCAAATTTTGAATTAGTATTCATTAATTAATTAGTTTAATTAATAATATTGTATAATAAAGAATTGTTTTAATAAAAGGGGGTAAAATGTAATAAATTCCACAAAATTTAATTGCAATTCAAGAAATGTGTGCAGTATGAACTGGAAAAACACCTCCTAAACACCAGGGGATCGTTTCTCATGCTCAGCAATATATACAAAAGTAGTTATCTAAACCTATAAACAGGTGCATAGCATAAAAATTTGTGAGATTGCATTTAAAGATATCTAAAATCCGCATTTGTTAAAAAATATAGATTAAATCACTTTATCACATGTTTTAAAAACTGAGCTATGTAAATATAAATAACATACATAACAATAATTTTATAGGTTTGCTGCACATACATATTATGACCCATACTACAGTACTAATATACACTTTAAATGCCAAACTCTAAAGAAAGTGTCTACAGAACCACAATATCTTAAGTGCCATACATTTTGTATTTCTTGATCATAGTTGAATTCAATGTAGCAGCCACTAGACTATACAAAAAGTCATATAAATGTTGTGTACTGGAAGCGAATTTGTATGATTTACAAATGGTATGTACAAACAACAAATTAGTTGATGGTGAACCATTTGTGAACCATTTGTACCAACATTTAATATTTTAATAAAAATATTAAAATATTATAGCAACTAATTATTTTTGTATATCCATATGATGTCCATATATTGACTGTATTCTATTGTATAACTGTATTATAATTGTTCTATCCGGCATGGGATTGGGCTTCCAAAAAAAGCCAGAAAAATATTTTGCAACAAGAAGTCAGTAGGGGTGTCATGGCTACATGGTTAGCATAGCATATAGATCCGCATGAAGTGCAAAAAAATATGAAGCATCATTACATATAATACATCATCATATGATGCACCCCCCTCCCCCTTTGAAATTTTTTTAATAATTTTTAGATGAATTAGAAAAATGACCTTTTAGCCTGAAAAAAGCATGAAAAGCCTGAACAATCACATGCCTGTTCTATGTTCAATTTAAAGTCAATTAAAATTCATAGTTAGGACAGCAAAAATTATTTTACTAACAACAAATTTTAAATAAAATAAGATTAACATAATTATAACATATGACAGCAAATTATTATTTTTCTAAATCTATTTTGAAAACATTTATAAAAATTATTTATTGAAATATTAAATCAATTTGCATTTCAACAGCAATTCTATGTTTACCTACTGTATATTTGTTGTTGGAACAATATTTTTTCTGTCCCAACAACAAATATACAATAGCTAGATACACTATACAATTTGCATATCAACACCAATTTTAGATTGTACATAGGTGCCAAGAATCTCGACATTTACAAAATCTCATAGATGTCAAGAATGATTCTAGACTTTGAAGAAATATTGTAGGTGTTGAGAATCATTTCCGAAAATATTAAAAAATATAGTTTAAACAATAAAAATTAATGTATATGATAGATATATATGTAGGTAGTTTATAAAATATGAAGTAAACATTGAACATTGGTCTTAGAGCAAGGAAAATGTTCTTAATTTATTTAAAACAAAGTGGATATTGATTTGGCTGTTGTACAGGGTGTCCCAAAATATACACACCATTGGGAAAAGTGAAGAATGCAAATATAATATGTATTATAATCAATTTCATATGGATATATGATAAATAACTGATATAAAATTATACTGATTAAATTTTCAACTAAGAAACTGTTGAAATTGGCCACCATGATGGTTAATGCACTTACTGCAGTGATTCGTCAATGACATTAGAACGTTTTGAATAGTATTGGGGCTTATCTTTGCAATCTCTGAGGTTATGTTTTCCTTTAGTGTCTCAATTGTGAGTGGCCAATTGTTGTACACACAATATTTTAGATGACCCCATAAGAAATAGTCAAGTGGAGAAAAATCTGGTGACCTGGGGGGCCACTTAACAGCACCTCGATGGTCTATCCATTGAATAGTAAATTCATCATCAAGGAATTGTTGAACATTCACACCAAAGTGCGGCAGAGCATCATTCTGCTGAAACCACAGCTGCATTTGTTGAGCAAGAGGAATATCATCAAGAATTGGTATGAGATAGTCTTGCAGCATTGCTAAATAAGTGTTTTTGGTGACACGTTCATTGAAGAAAAAAGGGCCAATTACATGGTCCTCAAAAATGGCTGCCCATACCATTATTCATGGAGCACTCTGGGCATTAGTATCTGAGATCCAATGTGGATTACTGTCTGACCAATAACGAAAATTATGACAATTCCCATGACCATTAAGGTAAAATATAGCTTCATCACTGAAAATTATTGATTGCACAAAGTCTATGTTCTTTTGTAAAAAACATTCACAAAATTCAATATGTCTATCAAAGTCATCTTCACAAAGGCTCTGGGTTAACTGAACTTTGTAAGGGGGAAATTTATTGGTTTTTAAAATTTGATGAATAGATGTCCAACTTATACCAGTCTGTTGACTTAATTTTCTGATTGATTTTTTAGGACTGTTTAATAGTTGACCTAAAACAGCAGTTGCAACATCATCACTAGTTACTGATGTTCGCCATCCAGATTTATCCATTTGGTTGTTCACACTTCCAGTTTCTTTAAACTTGTTCAGAAGTCGAGAGATAGTGGTGTGGCTGATGGCATGTTGAGGGTATTTAGCATTAAACATACCAGCAACAATTCTCACAGGATAATTTCCACAAAATAAAATAATATCCACTTTTTCATTTACAGAGATGTAGCCATGATGTTAAGAGTTAAACTAAGAGTTAATTTGGAAACTCTAAAATTAGTTTGGAAATGCCTCGAGCTATTAATAGAAATTCCCAAACCAATTGTAAACATAGATATTCTTATCCATATGAAATTGATTATAATATACATATATATTTGCATTCTTCACTTTTCCCAATGGTGTGTATATTTTGGGACTCCCTGTATATTAAACTGTTGTTTCTATATATATCCTGTTATAGCTATTCAAACTATATAATACAAAATATAATTTTCCTTATATGACTTCATTTATTAAATGTAATAATTTCTTGCAAGCCTAATTAATATAACTAACTGACATATCAATTAATATTATCAGTCTATTTTTTATCATATAGATATAATTAATAACTTAAATCTATTTAAATATACTCCCATTTAACAGAAAACCTGTTTTGATGAACACATTAACCTACAAATTATTATCTTAAAACATGAGCAGAGCTTCTATTGTATGTATTTAAATTATTATAGGAGTGAAAGAAGTTTGTAATTATATTTAATTAGGTAATTATATCAACATAATATTGATCTAATTGCAAATATGATAATTTTTATAGTCATATCCAAAAATATAGGATGAGTTTATTGGCTATAAGTATCTATAAAGAATTATCAAATAATTTTTCTATCCCAGTGTATTTTTATTGCATATTTCAAATTACCATGTAATATATATTTAGAAAATAAAAGTGAACTATATGGTATTCAAAAGTAATATGTATAATTCTGTATATGTCTGTGCTTTTAGGTGATTATGCACCAATTATCTATAGATATATTATATAGACTAATTATTCCACCCCTATAATATTGTTTTCTATTTTATTACATAATTCAATACAAAACTTTCAAATGAGCTAGCTCAATTGGATTTTCACTACTACAAATGTATTATAAGTATGTATTACAGTCATACTCATGTGAATAATACATTGATGTGATTAATGTGTAATCATTAAATATCTATACCTAAGCATTTAATTTTAGATTGCAGATTTAGTTGTAGTTACAGTATAGTCTGCATTACATTGAATACATTCAAAAAAATTTATAATATGATACAATAATTGTATTTATTATATATACCTGTATTGCAATCATTTCATATTATTAATATATTTTATTAAAAGCATTTTAAAAATAAATTCATTTTTATAATTTCTTTTAGAAGAAAAAGAGTACTTTCCTAAGAGTTATAAATGAATTAGTTTAAATCAAAGACATTTTATATCTATACTTTAACTAGATATGCAATCTAAAATTAATGCATATATCCTTAGCTGGTATGTTAAGCAAAACTTCAATTTGAATAGTTAATTTAAAGTTATAAACAGATTTCTTCTATTTTATTCATCAAATTGATTTTTTACTAAACAGACAGGCTAATAATTTAATTATATATTGCAGGTCTAGTGTAATGTATATGGTTTAAATAGACAAACTCAGATAAAACAAAAGAAAAATCAAAGATTTAGCATTGGGAACAACCAAAGACTAAATAATAAAACTAAACAGTTTGAAATTCTTTCAAATTATCCATTTTCTTTTAATTGATACTTTCCTTATATAGTATCAATTAACATATTCATAACATTTATAGAAAATAATTTATAATTGATACCATAAATTCCCTTAAAAAAGCATAAATAAAATATGATTTAAATTAATTTTTTGAAAAATTTAAATGATTTCAAAATAATTGTGGCTGGAACAAATTTTGTCTGTCCTAATAACAAATATTTAATAGATGGATATAAAATTGTTGTCGATATGTAAATTGATTAAATATTTCAATAACTAATTTTGATAAAAAACATTAAAATAGATTTAAGAAAAATAATCATTTGCTATCATATGTTATAATTATGTTAAACTGATTTTATTTAAAATTTGTTGTTGGTACATGCATAACTGTCCCATTTGCAAACAATCTGGTCATTCAAATTGTTTGTTCTTGGAACATCCTGTTTATAAACTGGTCAAATTTGCTTACAGTACACAACAGAAACATAATATAATTGGTTATAGCTTATTTTAGATTAGTATAGTAATTTAATGGTAATAAAGAATATATGTGGTAATTAGGATATTTTAGGTAGAACACTGCATCTATGTAGTACTGGAGATGTTGGATGCATTTTACCAATCTGCACTTATTACTATTAAATTCTACACAGATTACCAATTGATTCAGTGACAGATTCAATAATTTTTTTTTTAATTATTTAAATAATTTTTAAACAAATTTAAAAAATAAACAATTTTATACAATAATTTTTATATTTATTATTTTGAATAGAATTTTTAGTTTTTCATTCACTAAAAGGCAGTTGAATTTACTACAGTGATGTGTAAATTATGTAATAAAATGAATTCAATAAAAGCAAGCAAAAAAAAAATGTATTTTAGTTATTTTTGTAATAGAATTATTATTCTATTATCCCCCCTTATGAATCGAATCGTCCACTGAATCGTCCACTAGAGTTCTACTTGTTATTTTTTGATTCAATATAAAGCAGTCAAAGTCATAAAAAATAATATGTAAATCATTGTGCTAATTGAAAATTGGTAATTTTTGCAGTGCTTATTAGCAATAAGCATAGATTGGTAAAAGTTGCCAGCAGAGACACTGGAATACTTCCAATTTTTTCCATGGCATTGTCACAGACGAGATTTTAGCCATTTTGCTATCTATTTATATATCAAAATAAGCTTGTCATGGATGAGTTCTCATTTATAAAAGCCATAGAAAAAAATCCTGGGAATACTGCCAACTCTAAAATTATAAATATTGGTTTATTGGATGTTTGCAAACTTACATATTTTAATGTAATAATATTTAATGATATGGATACTGCAAGCAATACACTTTATGTCATAACAAAAGCTGATACACTATTTTTAATTCACAAATCAAAAATAAGCTTCATTAATTTCTATTTTTTAAAAAAAAATGCAAGTTTAAAATTAAAATAAAATATTCACTTATTTTTATAAAATTATTAATTAAAAATAAATTAATAAAAAAATTAAATTCATATAATTAATAAATATACATACTCACCACTTAATTAGTGTTTATAGTTTTATAATTAAAATATTAAAAATATTTTCACTGTTTATTGTTTAAAAATTATGGAAAATGTAGAATAAAATATAAAGAGGTATAAGTAAATAAATTAGTGAAACTTTATTGCTTAAAGTACATTTTAATTTATCTAATAATAATAATAATAATAAAAAGTTTAGACAATTTGTAAAACTAATTTATTGATAATTAATAATATTTTTGAGTAATATTCTTATTTAATATAGCTTCTAAAACTTTTGTTATCCCTTTAAAATCAATATTACAAACGTATTAACATTATTTAAATTTAACAAATATCATTTAAACATATATTTATTGGGATAAAGTCATATATAGGCTGTTCAAATAATTGCTCAACGCATATAGGGGGTTGGAGGGTGTTTAAGTTAGATTTCGTGTTACGGGGATCTTTCAGATTGTAAACGTAACGCCTTAAAAATTAATGTGTTGTCATTTTCATTAAGCGAGTAGTAACAATTATCAAAGCGATTATTTGGAATTAAACCACCTAGTCGATTAAGATGTTGAACAATTTGGTAACTGATAGTGATGGTCATTAAGTCGTTTCTAATTTACGCGACCGATAATCTACAGATTGAATTGGAATAGGTATCTGCTGAATTCAAGAACGAAAATATAAGGTGTATTAATAAAAATAAGTCTATAAGCTTCGAGCTAATTTATTCAGTTTTGTTGATCGCCGCGAATTTATTTGTTCTTATACTATTCCAGTTTAATTTCATAAAAGTCTCCCTGAACCATTGCTTCTCATGCTTAGTATTAAGAACAATGGATTAAAGTTACATATATTTGGAGATAAACAAATATATCCATCGTATAACTCAAGCTTTACACCATAAAAAGCACGTTTACCTTACTGAACCCTAAGGCCGCCATACAGAACGAGGGTTCATTGTAAAAAGTTTTAACTAACGGACATTTGCAGTGAAGTAGCAAGAACATTTGAACAACTTATCGTCGCTCAATAGACAGACAAACAATTCAGGTGTTTTGAAGAAACCGGTAGTATTGTTGAAATCAAACAGGAGTGTGAAAAACGTATTTGCAATAAAAAAAATATTACTGCTGTTGTATGAGCAATGGGAAGATAATTTCTCCATACGAAAAGCAGCAGCACAATTGGATATATCTAAGTCATCTGTCCATCGCATTCTCAAGCAAGATTGAGGACTAAATTCTTATTCCTTACATCAAAAGCTCAGTGAGAATGACCCTGATCGAAAAGAATTTTTTTTAATGTATTATTGAATTTATTGACAATGATAAACGATTATTAGATCGAATTGTCTGGCCGGAAGAATCAAAGTTTCGATTAGATGGTGTTGTAAATCGCCACAACTCTGTTTATTGTTCTGAGCATAATACAAAATCAAAGGACCAAAGAGGAATCACAGTATGGGCTGGCATTTCTTCAAATGGAGTAACTAATTTCTTTTTCTTTTATGAAACAGTAAATGGTGAAAGAAATTTAGCCATGTTAAAAGAAATCATCACTGAATGTGTTCCTGAAGCAAAATGGTGCTCCTGTCCACTATATTCTCGACCAGTTGTGGAATATTTGAATGCTACATTGCCAAAAAATGGATTGGTCGAAGGGGCAACTACACGATCATTAGACCTGACCCTCTGTGATTTTGGGGGTACCTGAAAAATATTGTATACAAAACACATCCTGTAACACTTGCTGATCTCAGAACTCGAATTATTGATGCATTTGGAATGGTGACGGAGACAATGTGTAGGAATGCATATGGAAAAGCAGTTGAAGAAAGATTATATTTGTACGTACGTGAATCAGCGAATCATGTGGAAAGTAAACTCAAAATTTTATACTGTAAATTAATAATATACTGTACAATTACTTCTCCAAAGTACAATTGGTTTCATAGGAAAATATATCCGTATATTATTAGATTTAAATTTTTTATGGGTTTATATTGGGTCACCCGGTATGATTAAGGGTGATTCATAAGTCCCTACGACATATAATTTTATATAAATACTATCTATTTTACGTCATTTACATCATTTGTTAGTAGTTCTACATCTATGGTTACTGTCTATGGTAAATCAATCATTTATTGAAAAAGATTTCAAATAATATTTTGCATTAATACCTTAGACTCATCACTCTTTTGTCAATTTTCTCTAAAGTGTTTGAAAAACTATTACTTCAAAAAACTGGACCGATTCTTCAAAGCAATTAT
>JAUZNC010040413.1:1891-17772 GCA_034780395.1 Vannuccia rotundouncinata | reverse complement strand
ATGATTTCCTCTCTATATAATGTACAGTATAGTTATATCTCTATGATTTCCTCTCTATATAATGTATAGTATAGTTACATCTATATGATTTCCTCTCTATATAATGTATAGAAGAGTTAAATCTCTGTGATTTCCACCCACCAAGCCTCAATTCTCCAAAGTTGCCAGCCCCGATCTTTTTGAGAACCTTGAAGTTGGGCCCCACCATAGCGAAAGCCTCCCCAGAACGCCCCCCTGATCCAGCACTAGAGGACCGGGTGCCCCCTCCCTGATGTCCACCAGCCGCACTGCGCATGTCTTTGCCCCTGTCTGCACTGTTGTGTTTCTTAATAGTTATGGCTGGAGATGGGTCTTATCATTCACCGGTTAATATCGAGGTTGACAACATTTGCTAGTCCTGAAATGAACCCGTCTATAAAATAAAGCATGGCAGAAATATTACACCTGCCATTTCCATAATTCACCAATTCTGATTTAATGTATTCAATTCATTTCATAATCAAAAAAGGTGATCTAACGATTAATACATCCCAATAGTTACTTATTTATCCCACCTATATACCAAATAATAAATGCAAAATAGCAATTTCCACAAGACAAATAAATTGTGTTGTGCCCTTAAAATATCCGGCATTTCATCTTTTGTCTCTACATCAAATAGTACGAGTAAACATTCTAATTGTTGTATACAAATATGCTAAGTAAATATGTTAAACTGGAGTATAAATAGAATTATGTAAAGTACAGTTTCTAATCAAAATTTAAAGATGAGAAAACATTTTATGAATGCAACAAATGCACTGTACAATCGTAATATAATATAAGAACAAATAAAATTGTAAATAAATGTACACATTTAATTAATTTCATATATTTTTTTTAATTATGTTAAATATTTTAATTAAAAATGTAAGTATAGTCTTATAATCTTAATGCCTGAATAATCTATAAACAGATAGTGTAACATAAACTTCATATTTGTGATAATTAAGATAATGTTTTGTTTGTATTACAAATCATATATTTATAAATAAGAGCAAATACAATTATCATACAAATGAAGATATAAAAGAATAGGAAATAAAATAAAAACTTAATGTGAAGTATGTGATTTAGTGTTACTACAAAAGTTTAATTACACTTTATACATTAAAAAAATATAACTTTTGGAACAAATTTTAATCAACTCAGCCATTAATTATTCATTAGTGAGATATTTTTATATTTATAGGTAATTATTATCATTTTACACATTATAAAATAGTATTATAATATATAAATATTACACATAGATACTTAAGTAACTGCAAGGCATTCATCACTGATATCTTAATTGTTTTCATTACATATCCTATTTTATACACTGGTTCAAATGCTTTCATTGTAAACTGTATAAATGTTGTTTTTACATTTGAGGGATTGATCAATGTGAAGTTGGAGTACTATAAAATGTAAAATTACCCATTACAAAAAATAATTGTAATAATATTCCCTTTCATAATATAGTGTAATGTTGGATTTAAGTAAATTTAATGTTTTTTTATTTACAGGACCATGATGTAAACCACTTTTATATGTCTGATACAATTGTGAACCTTGAGATACAGTAGTAGATACTTTTCATCTCAAAATCAATAATCCTTACACCTGTGGTTGCTGGATGTATAGATAAGCATCAAGTAACAAGATTGGAAAGTAACAAGAATAACATTGATCAAAGAATCAGATGAAATAGAAGAAAGCAATCAAAGTAATGATTTTGAAGAAGATCAATGAGAATTGAAAGAAGAACTAGATAGACATATGTATAGTAATAATAAAAACACATCATTTGTACCTTGATTTAGTTAGTGTAATAATTTTAGTTATATTGTCAAATTGCACATTATGTCTATTTAATTATTCTTTCAATTTTCATTGGTCTTTTTCAAAATCATTATTGTCATCACTTTTTTCTCTTTCATCTGATTCTTCGATCAATGTTATATCTGCTCAACAATAGGCTGGGGCTTTTGAGTATACAGTAATCAGGGTTCCCACGTTTTTATCCATTTTAAATTCAAGGGGCCATTTTTAGAATTTTCAAGAGGCATTTTAAAATGATTAAATTATCGTAATTAATTTTTTTGATATAAATATTTAGAAAATCTCATTTATATTAATAATTATTTACTTATTATAATAAATGTATGTAACAGAGTTTAGAAATGTGTAATAAATGTTTCATAGTTGTATGTTGTTTTTAAAACAGAGTTAAAACAGTGTTAATCATATAATATATAACAACATCATATGTTGTTCTGATTAATGTTAAGACATTAGCCAGATAATGTAGCAACTTTTGAACTGATGTTGTCATCAATTGCCTTGAGAAATTCCACTTTTTGTTTAGCTGTGCGTTTAGAAATACAATATAAGTAATGATGGAAAAAGAAAAGCAAGTATGGAAAATACAATATAATAATTATTATAAAAGATAAATCAAACATACTATTGCATTATATTTTATATATTATACATGATATTTATATATAATTGTGTAAAAAAATATCTGTATGATGAAAGAAAATATAATATAACAATTATTTAATAATAATTTCAAAAGTTAAGTCAAACATAATATCCAATTTTAATATCGGTTCTGTATATATAATACACTGAATATAATACATTTTACAACACATCATCTCATAGAAAATTTTGTTAACTTTAAAAAATAGGTAAATTTTTTTAATATAAATATTGATAATCCATGATCTGATCAAGAAACTTTTTTGGTTACCTGTAGAGAAACTGATTCATTTTAAGATATTAAATTCTACCATTTAAATTGTCTGTTGAATAATATCTGATGCATGCATCTGTTTATGATATAAGATCTGCACATAGATTCTAAATTGAATTGTATAATGCAAATATATGTATTATAAAAGTGATCAAATGTCAAATTATATAGTGAAATGAATTATAACATAACTAACTTTAACATGGCAATTTTGTGCACTGAGTGACTATGATTGTGCATAATATACACAATTTTGTGATTTTTGTCAAATTGTATCTACATTCCAAGCAGTTATTTATAACTCTTTATAGGAGTTAGATATTATATAAGGGTCCACACATTTCTTTTAGAAAGAGAATAAAAATACATCTGGAAAAATATGATGTAAGATTTATACAACATTTATGTTTATTTACACAGCATTCACACTAAAGGCATTCACACTGAAACAGCTATAGAGGCAATTTCATTATTTTATAAATAGATTAATTTAGTTACATGTATTCAATTATTATTCGATTTTCAATGAATTTAGCTTAAAATAATAAATGTGATCTCATATTATAATTGCATTATCTTATCATATGAGATTCTTAGCTCCAAATATGTTATTGTTGATAAAATTGTATTCATATTATATAGAAGACAACAAGAATATACAAATTATCATGTGAATTTATAATAAATGGAGTGTTTATCCTAAACTTTGAATTATATTTTCAACAGTAATAATATTATTATATTATTTGCTAAGTATGCACATTTATTTTTTGTAAATATGTTTACCTATAAAAGGCATGATTCTGAGTCTTTTTCAAAAATATGGACTGGGGGTTGGGGGGATAAGACTACCTGTGAGGTGTGGGGTCTGGACGCTTTTATTTAGGTTTTAAAGTCAATTTAGACATCTTCAAGACACTGTTTAGTATCAATTAATCACCCCTTATCAACTATGAATATTTATTTATTAACTTTGCTGTACTTCAATATAGAATAATAATAAGTTCTGAAACAAAGTAATAAGAAATAAGTACTGTAATTTTTCTAAACTATAATAAATACAAAATAATTTAAAGGAAATAAATAAATAATACTCTAGCGGGATGGAAGGTAACAATTATGGATTTGAACAATTATTGAATTTTATCACAGTTTTGGATGATTCTTAAAAATGATCCATTTGACCTCAGATTATTGTTAGGTTCTTATATAAATTTTAAAGAATATCCCATGAATTATGGAAAAAATATATTCTCACATAAACAGTAAATGTAAAATATGCAATCATATATACAAGTTGGTTAAACATTGGGTGGGTTAATTTTTCTGTTGCTAATACCATTATTAAAAGATAAACTATTTAAATCCATTTATTATTGAATGAAAAATAATGCATTTCATTTAATTAGGAGTGTTTTAGGATTCTTCAGTGTATAACTGAAATATTTCTGATATGTTTCATTACCAAATAAAAATGATAACATGCAGTAGGAAAACAAAACATTTTTTAAAATATACTTATATACTATATTTGTTAAAACAATTTTTTATTATTTTTAAATTTAAATAATAATATAGTTGCATTATCATTAGCAAAATAAATTTGACAATGCAGTCACATTGTCAATAGATTTTATTATAATATATATCCTGCAGTATTTCTTATATATCTATAGTATCCAATACATATTTATATTTTTATCTTCTTACAATGCATGTTTATAATTTTCATTATAATTGTATTGGATATTAGTTGATTTTTGGGGTCTTAAGTATACTTTGAACCCTCCACTTCTGTAGAGAAGGAGGTCTAGGACCTGCTGGACCCCCCAGCTCTTATGCCCATGTACATATATGTCAGGGATATGATTAGAAATGTGAAAAAAAGAAGGAACTTATAGGGGCCCCCTCAGTATAAAGAACAAAGGGCCATATATATAGCTTTCATGATGGAAATCTAAGAAGAAAGGGCCTCTCATAATTATAAAAAATAAGGAAATCACCTTAAATAAAGAATAATAATATCCCTGATATGTAGATACCAATAATTTTGTAGGTTTGATGTATGTAAATACCAATTATCACCAATAGACACTAAAAAATTAAAAAGTAAAGGTATTATTTTGAAACATTTTTTCCTAGACAATAATGTAAATAAAAGCACAATTTTTTAAATACTGTTAATAATATAATTTAGAATAAAAAATCTAAGGTAGAGGCTCTTTTCTCTAAAAAAAACTTTTACAAACATCATAAAAAATTAAAAGTCTATTCATTTTCAAAAAAATATTATTAAAATACATTAAACTTTTTAAGAGTCTAAAAAGTTTGGAGCATTAAAGTATTTAAATTAAATTTTAAAATAGATTAAACTTTAAAATTTTCAATGTTGGCCTCAAAATTTGATCACTTCATAGGATCTATTGGAACACTGATAAAGACACTGCAATTCAATAATTTTCAGTAATTCATTAATTATACAAATTAATTATGGTTATATAGCAGAATGATTAAGTTGTTTAGAATTTTTAAATAATATAATTATACTTAAAATTATTGTATTCTAACCTTGTTCCAAAATAATTAAACCTAAAGGATACAATTTAAAAGAATTTCTAAAAATGAAAGTAATTTTTAATTTTCCGCTTTTAATGATTGTTGTGAAAAAACTCATTAACACATTTTAACAAGTATTTTTAAATTATTTTTATACATTTATATAGAAATTTATTTTAATAAATTTATAATAATCAGATTTAACGGGGATTACCAATTTATAAAAGAAATTTATATTTATTATACTTTAGGATGAATTTTATGACATTTTTATAATTAAAATTTCCTGATGATCGATTAGATGGCATAATTAAATTCAAAAATTGAAAAAAATTATGTATTCTACCTTGGGCGGCGAGCAAGCTATAATGTATAAATGTATATAACCGCCAATTATCTTCAATACCTAAACGCCTCCTCTAAAGTCAATGAGGCCATATATGGCCATAGAATTTATATCTGTGAATTATTTTTCAGGTACTGCACACCATTTTATTTTTAAAGTTCGGGGAGTGGGCTAAACTCAAATGGGAACCAAAATCCATTCTCAAAAAGGGCGCCTCTCCTAAAATGTCTCGTTTTATCTATTGTGAAATTATTCTTTAGTGGGGCGCCAGAATATTTTTAAAAAAAGAGAGTGGGCGTATATAGGAGAATTGTATTGAGGACATAAAACTCACGAAGAGTAATAAATTTTTTTCTGTTTTTTATATAAAATTGTGAAGGGCGTATAAAAAAATAAGGGAGTCAAGACTCCTATGACCACCCCTTCCGCCCTTCATAATACGCAAATCTTTAGTCTGCATTACTTAAATGCTAACTATAACGCATAACTGTTTATTTATTTCAGCTATTGACAAAAAGAAACAAAGTGGAACAGCTCACAGACGAGACAAGAAACGTCGACGTGTGGAAACACTAAATCAGGTGAAGGTCTTCGTTCATTTTAAAATAAACTATGTCTACGCATGAGCCTTAATAATCTAAAAATCCACCGCCTGTTACTCAATTCTCAGAAACTCCACCGAAATGTTTTATCCTGGTTTTATTCGTATCTAAAAAATTGGGTTCATTCAGTTCGTGTTAATAATAAATTACCAAAATGTATCCCTCTTCTGTGTGGCGTGCCAATAGAATCTGTATTAGGTCCTCACTTGTACTCACTGTATGTTTACCGTTGTCGGATATAATTGACCTAAATATTGTATATCCCATCATATTGATGCCATCGACACTGCTATTTAGATATCAGTTTCTGTCAGCAACTGCTTTTAAACTAATTGCTTGTTACATCTCCTCGATAGTAATATTGACGTACAACATGATATTAATGTCGGTGGGTTCAAAATAAAATCGTCTTCGTTTGTAAAATACCTCGGCGTTTCCATATTGACTGTTCTTATCTTTATGGCGGACTATGAGGGATCATGGATGATATCACTCTAAAAAGAAGTTATCACTCTAAAGAAGAGATTGTCAAAGTCCGGAAAGTTTTAAAAGTTATTTCAGGCGACGTTTCCACGAAAAAGAAAAGCTGACCTGCCTTTTAAAAGCAAGTGTCTGATTAATTTTTACAATTAAAATTACAATTAATGGGGGAACCCGATTTGCAACCTGGAATTATTTTCAATGGCTCTGTTGTTTTTAGTGGACCGGTTAACTAGGATAAATAGGCATGTTTATGACCAGTAAAAACATTTAAATACGTAGAATTTGTTGTGTATGAATATTAATTACCTCCTTAATACACAATTGATAATAGTTAAGCACCTTTCCACCCATAAAATCATCAAAAAAGAAACTAAAGAGCAAATAATTAATTATTTGGTTATATTTTCTCTGTACATTCATTATCAACCCAATAATGTGAATGTCCACCCAACTGAAGACACCCTTTATTTATACAAAATGAGAACAAAAAATAAAACTGGAAAGTAAAAGTAATTAAGACAGCGTACATATACATACTTCAAACCTGTCATAATATAGATTACAAGCGAAAAACAATTTTTGATAAATCAATTACTGAACAAGTAGTTTTAGGTTTTTTAGGCACACAAAGTCAAAGGAAAGCGTGTGAGCAAGTTAAAATAATAAAATATTATATAATACTAATTAAATACTGTTGTATCAAGATATAATTACCAACGTAATAAAAATATTGAAATATTCGCGCAATTATACATCTAATTACACATATATATATATACTACTCAAACAGTAGTATACAACAAGTACTGTATAATTTTCACAGATAATGGATCAATGGGTAACGGTCATAATTTGACGTTTAAAGTTAAGGCAGATCAAGAGGGTTTCAAAGTTTGTAGATCTCTTAAAATTAATAAATGCAAAAGGATCAAATAATATGGGGAAAGTAGAAGTAGTAAACAAGTTGATATTTTGGCCAATGGAGAAGAAAGAAGGAAAAAAAGCTTAAAGCGAAGACAAGAAGAATATATAAGTAGTAATGATATGACATGTGGTATAAACTGTACACAAAGAAGAGAAATAACGTCATGATACGCTTACAATAATCTAGTTGCTAAGGAAGTTCAGTTGTCATGGTTACGGCTAGTAAATGTTGTGCGTTTATTTACATTACAGTAAGCAGAGCACGTGATGGTTGCAGCACTCTGTAAGTAAGGCATATCGATCGATTATCCTTGGTGAATTATCGGCCAGCTTCAGTTGTCTTAGGTGAGGAGTCCATAGCAACAGCTGACGCCTCCATGTCTGACTCATCTCCTGATTCCTCCTCGTCATCTGTACTTTCTTCGCCGTCGTCTTCAATGTCCTCGTTGTCATCCAGACTGCCAGTTAGCAGTTTCCTCCGGACACTACTTGAACTGCTCGACAGGGCGTTGCTAAGGAGAGTGACAGCCGAGGAGAGCGCTGAAGAGATGGCACTGGCCTGTCCGTTGGCCGAGAGACTTCCAAAGTACCCGTTGGAGGTCGGGATGGTGTTGGTCGAGTCGACGGTGGCGTTTGTAGCAACGGCGGCGGCGGCGGCGGCGTGGGTGGTTGAGCTCGTGGAATGTTGTTGGTGATAGACTCCAGTAGAGCTGGGGTAACTACCCGGCTGGTGGTGGTGATGGTGGTTCAGTGAGTGAGGGTGGTAGGAGAGGTCATTACCCCACATTTGAGGGAGGTCTTGTGTACTTCCTGAATAGGGGTTGTAGCTGTTGGTTCCGGGATTAGAGTGGAGGTCTATGCCGCTAGGGGCGTACACGTTTCCTGTGGAGATAGGAGGGAAATAGGTTGTTTAATTACATGTGTAAACATAGAGAGAACTAATTATTATCGCACAGTATTTACCAGAGTGACTTTGAGGCAGAGAAGAGGCCATTATACCAGCAGGAACCATTTCAGGAGGCCCTCCAGATCCACCTGAAGAAGAATGATGACCAGGTACAACTGATCCTCGTGGGTCGTCACCCTTTTCCTCCTCACGACGTTTCAGACAGGCTTGTTTGGGGTTCAGATTACGTTCTAGAATATATTGAATATATAATAAGAATTGTCACAAAATACACACAATACTGCACATATTACTCACAGTAGTATATTATAACAATATTGAAAATTAAACAGATATAAAAAAAAATAAAAAAATGACAAATTATCTATCTAGATTTTGTGTTTAAAATGAATTAAAATAGTATGAATGTATAATTATAAATGATAAATTAATTATACAATAAGTTAATTTGTTAGAAGTTCTTTACGAGAATAGTTTCATAGGTACATAAAATAGCTTTGATTTCATATTTTAAAAACATCTAAAAATACCACTTAAAAATGTTTTTACACAGTTAAGCACACAAATTCAAAACCAGTCGTCTTATCATTTCAGAATGCACATACACCTAACACAAAGCCAGGCCACGTTAACTGACCTCGTACTTGCTGCTCCAAGCTAGTTATAACAGACACTGCTTGCTGTAGTATGGTGAGTTTGGTCTGAGGTCTGTCATTCTTCAAGTGGGTCATGCACATGCGCCCCAGTTCTTTGAAGGCGTCGTTGATATCTCGAACACGAACTCTGCATAGTCAGACACAAAGCAACATGCCACATGCAAATACGATAATATATTGAATGCATTATTTAATATAATGATAACATGCAGTGTACGTCACAGTGACTTATATATTATTTATCTAGACCGGCAAACTGACCAATATTCAATAATAATTAAACGTCCGCGAAGGAATATATCTATATCGATAATCGATAAGAAATTATGGGAGTTATTAATGCATTTCAATTATATACGGTAATAGTTTCGTTATAGAGGGAATTCAATCAATATTTATATAAATTAAAAGCCTATTAAAATATATAATATTGATTTAATACCCTCTTTAAAACGAAACAATACCGTATATAATTGAAATGCGCTCTGGACGTTTTTTTGATCAGTTTGCCGGTCTAGATAAATAATATATAAGTTAATGGTACATCATAAAACCTAAACATTTAAGGATTGATTGTTATAAATGCAATTAACCAATCAAACCTCAAACATAATATTTTAAATTCACGATGCAAAGTTTATAGCTAAAATCAACCAATGAGAATGCAGTTTTATCGGCAAACGTGTGCGCATAATCATTTTTATTACCGCGAACTTGCTGTTCAAGAGTTGTTATAACGCTAACAGCTTGCTGTAAGATCATCAACTTTGTCAGCGGTTGACTGCTACCAAGGTGCAGATTAATCATATGTCCGAGTTCCTTGAAAGCCTCGTTTATATCGCGGACACGAAGTCTTAAGGATCGTAGAGATAAAAGAGACGCTCGCTATACACGACAAGCGAAAGTGGATAAATTCACATTTTCTACAGATAAAAGCAGATACATGTCAGATGATTACGTAACGCGGTTGTAAAGAAGAACAGGTCTTTGTAATCGATACTGTATCCAGTGGTATTCTGTCTTCAATGCTCTCCGCACACCTGTTATGCGTTATAAGAGACAGATGCAGTCCACATGTCAATTACAAACCCGACACAAGATACGCATTATACTCCTGAAGCGGTGGCCTAGTGACAAATACCAGAGAGGTGGCTGCCTTTTTAAATAAACACTGAGTTGGGATCAGTTTCAATGTCTGCATCTATGCTTCTGTATAGAGTCGGACGGAAACTAATTAACACGAGAAATTCACACCTTCAAAAGTGAATACCTACAGTCACTATATCCAATGTTGGAAGGAAAAATTCAGAGGCTTAGAACCGAAATAAAGTTGTGAAAAAATAGAAAATAAAATACCTATATGAATAAAGATAATTTTTATAAAACAAAAAACTGAAATAATTTTAAAGTGTAATTTAATTAAAATATTCATAAAAATAATAATTTTTATTAGCGGTTAATTTTATCACAGTGAGTTATTACTTTATTTTACGTATAATATGTTCTACATTTTATTTATATAATATGTGCATTTATATACGCATTCAATTATTCCCATTCACCCAATATGGCTTTTTCCTGAACATAAATATTAATTTACAACTATAATAGATAATCTATATAATATATTATTAGAGTTGTTGTCCAGAACGGTAAATACTTTTAAAAATAATAGTCCTATAGAACAAAATAATAACATTTCACGAAAACTATAAATCAGAAGATATCTATAACGATATATAAAACCGTGACCTAGACCTCTTTCTATATAAATCATGAAATATCTACGATATATAAAACCATGACCTAGACCTCTTTCTATATAAATCATGAAATATCTACGATATATAAAACCGTGACCTAGACCTCTTTCTATTTATACCTTAAATCATAAAATATCTACGATATATAAGTATCGATTAATTATATAATAACATAAAACCGCGACCTACCTCTCTCGGGCATTGTTGGCCTGACGACGAGACTTTTCACGTTCCACTTTCTGCTCGGGAGTCTCGTCAGGGTCAATTTCCTCGTCAGAATCGGCGTCGATGTTGGGTGGAGCCACAGCGCGCCTCTTACTCCCAGCTGCCACAACTCCAGGGGGTCCTATCCGGGAAGAGGAGAGACCACCGGCTAGACCACGGGGCCCTCTTCCAAGTTCTGAGAGAACACCTCCTGAGAGCAAGGAACTCCCGTCCAGGTCGTCACGGTCCACTGAACAAATGTTTAGAACGTTTAAATAATTATTGAATATAGAAGAGGGAACTTTTGCAGGTGTATAATTTTATAAAGTTCTTCTATTATTTAACGACAATTCGGGAAACAATCAAAAGAACCCTTTCAGGACAAGGAAATTAATTCGGTCCAAGCCGGGGCTCGAACCCGCTACCTTCTGATCGGCAGCCCGATACACAACTATATGGGCCACCCGCCTCTGATTACGAAATTAAATGTATAATAATCGGTTATTTTCAAAATATTAATAGATTTATTCACTTTTAAAATAAAAATAAGACAATTTGAAAATCTACTCACCAGACCCTGAGCCCACGGAAGAAGGACCACCAACACTCCCAGAGCGAGCCAAAAGACCTCCACTGGAGTTAGAGCTGGGCAGAGCACCCGAGAGACCGTTTGTTCCAGTCTGAAGATGCAGAAAGAGAGAGGGAGAGAGTTGAGACATGAGCCAGTCAATACCACTGATTTAAAGGATTATACCCAGGAGAGCATGTTATAGGGTCCATAAGCGGTATTGCAGGACGGTGGCGGCATATTCATGGTTACGTTACCATGGTAGCCACCGAGTTGTTGTCGAATAGGGGGGTAACAGTCGCTAGAATTGTCGTACTGTTTAGAGTGGAGGTTGAAATGATTTTCGTAGACGTTAAAATTCCTGTCAACTTCATTGTGAACACTGGGATAATGCGGTGACAACCAGGAACCTGAATTAGATAGCGCATAAGGATGGCGACTTGTATCAGCAGGAACTCTGTTTGCAAATCCATCTCGGTAATGTATTGTTGAGATCTGACCTCGTCCGCATTCTCGTTGCTGTTCAAGCCACATTTCCTCAATTCAGGATGGATAATTATTAACCTCCAAATTAGCTCCCCTCTCCTTTTTGACGTCGAATTTATCGCTGCACAGATTACGCCCTTGTTGGCCAATCAAACAGCGCGGTTGGTTTTGATGCGCTATTTTCCGGCAATTTAATTGGTCGAGAGGTCAAACGCGTGTCTCAGTAAATGTGCATTCACTAATTGATGGGTGATAATAATTACGTGGTAATATGTAACCACCCGTGATTAAAATATTTATCAATCTCAAGCAGGTGTCAAAGTTAAAAATTACACAAACTCTTTTGTCATATTGTCAATTTAAAAAAAGAGAGAGCTTTTGACACGCCTTATAATTAATCCTTCAAGGTGTTGAGGAATGAGAATTAATGATTATGGGGTGCAACTGGTGGGAAATAATGAAAGTCTGGCCTTAGAAGTTACAGATGTAAAATTAAGTAGTTGTGTATATATGAAGAAAGATAGTTTCTTGCTAAGTGCTATATAAAATGTATAAAAAATAATACTTACGCGAAATTGAAATTTTATGCGAAATAATTTTTTTTATTTATATTGTATTTTACATAATTTATTTTTATAGATAAATATTTATAAAATGTCCATAATAAAAGTGAAATTAAAAAGTGATTGCTAAACCAACAATCTCAGATTCTAATCGGACATTGCAAACCCAGTACAAATAGACTATGAGACAGTCAACTATATACCATCAGTTATTCAAGAGAGAGATTGCGCAATACTACTGACCACGCGTGTTTGGCCACGCCTGAAGATGACGCAATACTTCGTTCACTTCATTATTAAATGTGGTTAAATTTCAACCCTACATTATGAAAATTAAATTTAATTCTTCAAATATATTTAATAAAATAGAGAAGAAATATAAGTTATTGGTAGCATTGGATTATATTTCACAATGTACAAGAAATATCGATAAATTAAAACTGAGTTTTACACATTATGATCTCAGATTAAATCGATATGTCTGATAGAGATTTTAAACTTTACAGTAGACTGTCAACTTTTAAAATAACCGATCAATACTTCGATATAGTTTAGTAAGTCAGATTTATTCATAGATATTGTATATTATATATAGAACTAGATTGGACATCTTAAATATTTCTATACCAAAGTATGTTGCATCGCGTGTATGGAAAATCCAGAGTTGTGATTGGTTAAATTATAATTTGAAAATAACATTAACAGAATATATATATATTTAATTGATACATATAAACAATTATTGAATTTAATATTACTACAGTAATTGCTAATAATATTCAATTTTTGCCAGGATCGACAGAAACCGATACTAAGTGACAACAATCAGCTAGATTACCAATCTAGTTAAACTTAAACAAAGATAGAGTATATCTATGCATTTATTTAAAACCGTAGATATTTTATAGAGCGATAATTATACTGTTTATAATAAAATAAATTCACATCCTACCGGTGTAGTAAGGCCATTATCGGGAGATGTAATCGCCGCATGAATGCCGCCCAAAGAAGAAACGCCTGGATTGCTTTGGTGGTAAGGATGATGGAGCGCACCATTACTTCCAGGGGGAGGGGGCATAAGTTGTGGAGCTGGGGGATGTGGATATTGAGAAGTGGGCGGAGGATCAAAACCACCTGTTTGTTGTTGGGATGTGGGGTAGTCGGAGGGATATCCTCCAGTGGCAGGACTTTGACTGTCGTACCCCGGGCCCCGGTAGAATGGATGTTCATTGCTTGGATAGTTCTGAATACAAAATTCAAAATAAAAGATAATATATAATTATAATCAAGTTATGATATGTACTACTTTAATAATTAATAAGTAGTGTAGTACAGTATTAGGGTATAATTGTTAACGTACCGTGTGTTCAGAGTGATGTGGATGACCGTATTGATGGTAGTAATGTGATACTGCTGCGGCCGCCCAGGGATCATGACCGCTCGGAATACAAGAGTCTGTAAGAAAACATAAAATCACGAAGTTGATTAGCCTTTGATATCGAATCAGAAATTACAAAAGCTTCTAGTATATTGTTTTATTCCGCCGTTTCCACTTTAAAAGACTTCTAAGTTTGTAACAATTAATTCAATCCAAAAATATTGACTTTCTTGAGCGTTCTTCGACAGAAGAAGGTTTAATATAGGAATATTTTTGACACCTTACCTATTTAACAAAATAATAACTAACGATTGGATTAGATCTGTTCATATTGTCAGCTTATATATTTTACTCTGGTAATATTACTACTTAGTGCAATAAATAAATAATTTCCTTTCATGTTTATTTATCCATTGATGATAATATCAACAATCTTTGAACTGGAGAGAGAGAAAGAAAGAGATGGATTTAGGCAGATCGATGACACAACAGTGGACTCAGAAAGAAGAGAAGAATATGAGAGATCGCAAAAATAGATTAATTGACTGGTTTGTTGGCTATTTACCGGGTTAAGCGTACCCTAATGACTAATTCAATACACGGAAAACCAAAAAGGTTCAGTGCAGAGGAGAGAGGAGGGGAGGACGGAGGGGTGATTTCAAGAGGTTCTTATTCAAAGAATACAAATCAATAGAAGTAAAGAAATTCGGGACTGCTACTCAATATAAAGAAGAGAGATAAGACAGAGAGAGAGGAGAGGAGGGAATTCTCTGGAATGATTAAATAATAGCACAAACCGTTATCTCTATTCTCTCGTATTCCAAGGATTTATTTGTCATGAGCAAAATTGGATCGTGCTAAATAAAACTACTCCGAGAATGTTATAATACCAACCGTGAATGTGCACCCACTCTATAACATATATATTGCAGACTATGAGACACTGAACCTATAAGGTAGCTTTGTGTAGGTTTCTGGCAATCGGAACCAGATTACGGTCTCAGATTAAATCGATATGTGACTGTCGAAAGCATCATTATATTATAGATCTGTGAAAACTGTATACAATAGATTGACAGCGTTTCAAAATGACCGATCATGCATTTATATTTTAGCAACATTATTTTATTTAAAACCGAAGATATATTGAGAGATATAGAACGGATAGGTCAATGATTAAACTATTATATTAACTAGTGTCCGCATATAGTCATGAAATATTGTCCAAAGTACATAATCATAGATATTTAATATGTTTAGACATAGTAAGAATCGTTATAGCGGTTTGTTTTCGCTAACGGTTTCAAGCTTTGTATATAGTATTATGAAGAAAATTTATAAGATCTACCCAAACGACCAAATGGAATGCCGTAGTTCTTTCTATGAACATTTTATAAAAATCGGTTGAAAAACGATACAGTTTCCAGGATTTGAATAAACATTATTATAAAGAAGATGCTATATATATTGAACGGCATAGATAAGCAGAGTAGTTGGCAAGATTTGAATTCACATAGGAAGATGCTATATATATTGAAGGCTATATAGATAGGCAGAGTAGTTGCCGGGATTTGAATTAGAGTAGAGTAGTTGGCAAGATTTGAATTCACATAGGAAGATGCTATATATATTGAAGGCTATATAGATAGGCAGAGTAGTT
>JAUZNC010040380.1:0-17783 GCA_034780395.1 Vannuccia rotundouncinata | reverse complement strand
AGTTATATCTCTATGATTTCCTCTCTATATAATGTATAGTATAGTTATATCTCTATGATTTTCTCTCTATATAATGTGTATATATATGAGTATTGATCCTAACAATATTGTTAACTTTAAAATAGAGTATTTAAGACAAAATTCAACTATTCTATCACATAAAAGAATTAGTTAAAGAATGGTATTAATTATTCATATTACGAAGCTCAAAAACTAATTTAAAAAAATTTAAACTATTTTTCTATTAACATTTCGGAGTCAACTTATTTTGAGAAAATTTTCTGTTGTTTATTTTTACTTTTTCGTGAATTATGAAAACGTTCAAATTTCCCCTTTCTTAAGAATGTCTTTTTGTTGTGTGGTTTGATGGAGTAGACACTCTATGCTCATCTAATTTGACATTATTTATGGAACAAAATATTAAATGTCATACTTGGATGGTCACATCTACTGTACTGCAATGTCCAAACTTCTAAAAATTCAAGATAACGATGTTTATATTTAAGGCAAGAATCCTTTATAGAAAACGGCAAAATTTATAACACAATATATTGAGTGTTTAAAATTCCCTAGCTGCCGGCTGGAAAACTGATAAGAGAATTGAAAAGATATATTCTTGATTATAAAGAACCTACCTTTTACAATAATGTTGTATTCAAGTTTAATTCTTTGGGTATATTTTATTATAAAAACAATATCTCAAAAAAGTTGTTTCGGTTGGTGCAAATAAAAAAATAATAATTTGACAATGATTTGTTTAATTCGACTATCGTTCTTTAAATAATGAAGAATTTTATTTATATATTCTCATTCCATTTTAAATCTTCTGCAGAAATTATTGATCTTTGAAAGGAAATAGTCGTTTTTATATTTGCGGGTTAGTATTTCCTTTTTTCATTAATGATTTGTTTCAAGCTTCTCATAACTGTCACCTTCAGATCTTTAGGAAATGTTTATATTTTCATTTTTGATAATTAAATATATTTCAAAATTATATATTTCCTCCTTTTTATTTAATAGATATCAAAGTTAGTTTCAGTGTGGGAATTTATTTGTTTTTATCAAAGAGGATATTTCGCGGTAAAGACTAATAATATTAAGCTTATGCACCGATCTATAACATTCAATTTCTAGGCAACCCATTATGAGATGAAATCTATCTCAATTGTAATATTATTAATCGTAAATTATTTACCAAAAATTCTATAGACTTACTTAAACGATTTCTATTACAAACGTTTATAAATAAATAATTTTCTTTTTAAACAAGAGGCGAGCAGTTAATGAACCCAGGATAAAACTCTTTTATATGCAATCCAAGCATTAATTCTCGACAAATTGTCAGAATATAAATTGTGAATAAATAAAACGGCTACATTTTGTGTAGTAATGGCAGTTAAATTGCAACTATGTATCAGATAAAAAGATAACAAATATTTCAATTCAATTTGCTTATAATAAGAGTCAATTTTCAATCTAAAAATATCAATGTACTGAAATAATGGTATTGATTTTAATCTTGCAATTTTAATCTAAAGGAATATAATAAAGTATAAAACCTTCTCGTTTAGCCTTTTATGATTTAAGTGTTTTTATTCCATAATAATATATGTCGAGACTAGACAAATTTCGATGCTTATATCAACTGTAACATAAAGATATGTCTAATAAAATGTTTTTTCTATTTATGAATATATATGATAGTTAATTCTATCTAATTCACATAAGCATTTTCATATTTTCTCTTTGAATTTTTGCAATATTGAGTATTAAACTCAATATTCGGTCATAATTATTATTAAAACAAAATATGATTGGAAAAAAGACTTTTGCAAAAACGTAAAATAAATCAAATATAATTGAATACCATAATTAATTACCTATACCGAATTTTATTTATGAAAAAGGAAAAAAAAGAATTTTTCTTAACGCAAAACCAAAAATCTCATTTTTATTATAAAAAGGTTACTTCTTCATTTTTCTGATATTTGCTTTAATAGAATAAGAAAAGGAGAAAATTTTTCATGTGATTTTGTATAAAAGTAACCTTATTCAAATTATCATATAATTTGGGGTGAATAAGTTCATTCAAAATAGGTATATTAAAGATATTACATTATTTATAGAAGACTTTCTCCACGTGAAATAAATTAAGTCTAGAAGAAAATAGTTATTTGGATGAATTCAATTCAGATACTTTCGATTCTTCAATCATCCGCATAATGAAACGTAGACTCTGAAAACACATCTTATGAGAATTCATTTCCAAGTAATTACGCCATTTCTAAGTTGCAATCACGTATGGACAGAATTAAACAGGTTATTCGGTTGGGATCAGCTTCTGTAAATTCACCAGACGATAATATATGAATATCTTAACGATAAGCAACTAGTCGGAGTATTAAAGCATTAAAATTGTATTTGTAAATATTACTTAGGCATGAAAGAGCGTCACTCTTGCAGTATTTAACTCAAAAATGGGGAATTGAGGATTGTAGAATTGTAGACGTTAAATGTGTATTTAAAATATGACATTAATTTTCTTTTTAATGACTTAGGACTCTCCGCATCCAAAACTTTAATGCAGATTGTGCCGTAAATGAAGACCTTTATTGATAAAACGACACGCGGCAACGATTCACATTTCAATGCCATAAAGTGACAACTTCTTTTTGTGGTAATTCTGGAAATGAATTATTATAAAATATCAAAACTCAATCATTTGATGAAATCAGAAAACTGCACATATTTTAGTTCATGTTTAGCACATATACTGTCTTAGCCTTTATTACAAAACCCTTTATTGTTACCGGGGAATGCAGTCGTAAAATAGTACATTTGCGGTTAGTTCTTGTGTAACCTCATGTCCCCTTTAATCAAATGAATCTATGTTGTATATAGATTCCGCTCAAAAATCAATCGGATTTACATTTGAACAGCTAATTAGAACATGCACGTATTAAAGATTTTGCATTCCAGTACAAAAATTGTGAAGTTTCATGTTTTTCGAATAAATAATAAGGGGAGACCAGCACAGCCGTCGCTACAATTTGTTATCAGAAATCCATGGTTACGTCAAGTTAAAGCAATTACTCAACTTCGATATTTCCAATGTGTTTTAAGTCTGAATCAAACCCGAATAATTGTATCTTCTTACCAAAGAATAGTTTACGGAATCTCAAATTGTCCCTTTTTAATTTTCGGTCGTCTCCAACGATTTTATAACATCTTAAAATTTGTGATGAGACCATGTGGATATAACAGAAAAGATTTTTGTTTTCTTAAATACAATTATAATAAGCTCATATACTGAATGACATATACTGAAACGTCATAATTTACATAAGTAGGTATAATGTCCATCAAAATTATAAATTTATTGCATGAATAATTTCTTTTTTTCTATTATATGTAATTTATAAGTTTGTTTTTATATTTAATAAAATAGTATATACTTTCAGTTCTGTTATAATTGTTACCATGAACTTATATATTTATTTTAAAAATATGTTTAGTTATATTTACAGACATTCAAACTGCCCAACTATAGTGATACATTTATTCTGAAAATGAGTCTTTTGTTCTGTTATTTCAAAATCAATAGCAGTTATGATTGAAGGAATCATATTATGTTCTATGATATACTAAATAGTTAAATATAAATGGATTGATGTTGTTACAGGGTGACACCGAATGCAGTTTAGCTTTGTAATTTTTATTTGTATGACATAGTTCTCTTTCTGTCTTTGAGACGCTATCGAAGAATAATTTAATTAACCCCCGGCGATTAATATTTCTCCAACTAGACTCTCTTGGTTTTCTGATGTTTTTCAGAAGTTTCTAAGTTTCATGTAAATCAGTAAAATAATGATATGTAAAAGTTTATCTATATTCCAATAACTAAAATTACTTGTTGTACAATAAGAGTATATCGGATTATTTTAGAAAATGAAATTCTTTAGAAAGCATTAAAATGAATATAACGAAATAAGGAAACTATTATTTTCTGAAAATTCGATCATATTAAAGGATGCTTTTAAAGTTGAAACTAATTTTGACTTTTATATTTTGTCCAGCGCTTTGCGACAACCAGATGTGTAACCTATATGATTTTAAAAAGTAGATAATTAAATTTCATTTAATGCCTAAGGATATAAAAATCAAACGATTTACAAAACATCAAATATGTTATCTTACAAAAGTGTGATAATTAATTTCTTATACCGATTTTTTAAATATTTTGAACATATTAATGATTACGAAAATGTTATCAACAAATCCTGATAAGAAATGCACAATAAATGGTTTCTTTTAATATTTTACGTGAACATGTTATAATTGAAAAATCATATTTTAAATTTTACATTCTATGAAAAAATATTCGCTAATTAAATTATCTCAAATATTCGTGATAATATCTGAACTTATTTTATTTTTGAATTTGCCCTTAAACAAATTATTGTAAATTTCAAAAGCAACGGAAATAATTCCAGAAGTCTTTGTTATAAACTAATGGTTCAAAACTATCTTGCTTCAAAATAGGTAAAATATATATTTTACCAAAAAAATATTTGGAATCAAATTGATTTACAAAAATGCCAATTCCATAAAATCTTTTAAAATCATGATCAGTTTTAAAGTTTAATTTCAAATTGATCGAATACAAAATAATAAATATTGGTAGCAAAAGTCAACTTACGGGAAAACTGATCTTCAAAATGTTATCTCCATTTAGCACGAATTTAATTCATGCAATGGAATTATAGAATATTACTTCCCTGGATACCAAACAACAAATGAAATGTCCGCCTTCCACCCTTCTTATATAGCTCCGTTTTTCAGGAAATTGAAAGTCTGAGCACTGATTTGATTGGAGGATATTATTATACGTAGACAAATTGAAAGATAAAATAATAAAGCTTTTCTAATATGTTGTAAAAAATGTATTAATGCGAATTATATTATTTTTTTGTTAAATTGCCATTTTATGCTGCGATTGAAAGAAGACTATTTTGGATTTTCATTCCATAAAAGTATTAATATAAAAATGGATATTTAGTGAAAGAAAAAAAATAGAAATGAAAATGAAGTAAATAATATCCGATTTGAGAAATCGGTATCAATATGTGAAATGTCATTTTCATTTTTTTAGCTTAGAAATATTTTTGAAGATAATGTCTAACGACATTTCAAATATATTAAACTGTTGATTTCACTAGTATTAATAATTTAGTAGAAACCTCTTTATATATAAGTCAAACCAGTTTTTGTTACGGTTTGAATTAGAATAAAAATTGTTTTCGAATTTATAAGAAAAAATGTTTTTAATAAGAATTTTATTTTTTAGGGAAATATATTTGGTGTTAAATTATTTAAATCATCAGTATTATATAATACTTTTTTATTTCAGATAACATGCATGGGTCTTATAAAATAAAATAAAAGCTTCCAATAAAATTTAGTATCTGCTTACATGATAGAAATAAATCTAAATTTATAAAACATCTTTGGCTGGTGTTGAGTACAGTCATTACATCATAACATTCTTATGTGCATTATACGTAAAAATATTATTTATAAGGTTCAAAATCATTTTTTTTCAGACCAAAAACACCACTATTACTCTTTCCCTAGAAATCTTCTGAAGAGGAGAATTATAATATTTATTATTAGTCAGCTGAGTTAGGATTCTAATTTTGTGAAGCAACTTATACTGTTACGGGTCTGCCATAATCAGCTTTTAATAAAAAAATATGCTATACGTTAAAACAAAAAAATGCCTAAATATATAAATAAATTCTAACTTTTTGATATTACATATTATAATGTCATGAAAATTCCAGGGGTTGTTAGATTATTATTATTATTAAAAATTGGCGCTCTTTAATCGCCGAGAACGTTGCTACTGATTTTCATTAATTATGATTACGTAACACTTAGAGAATTAATTCATTTACAGAATATTATACGGAATATTAATTTCAATTTTGCTAATCAAACCAAGTTATTTTTATTTATCCTGTGTTATCCTGTTCGTAAAATATATCTTTTGGTGGATTTTCTATGTAGGCGTGTAAAAAGTAACTCTTTATCTGCCTTGGTCTACCCTACCTTGTTTGAACAGTTTTCATTTCATATATGCTGTGGACAACATGTTGGATGATTTTATTGGATTCCAATCAATTAGAATGTTAAATCGATGTGAATGAAAATTATTGCAGATGAAAAACATGAATTAGTGAAATACGGTATTTGCATCGTTTTTTAAGATTTTTTTACAAATTTTCATGTAAGCAGATATAATATTAGGAGTAACTATGTGGGTTTAACTTGTATATTTCCTAAAATCTGATCTACTTTCGCGTAAAAATATTTGTTTTAAATACAAATTGTAGTTTGTATTCGTCAATCTTCCCCAATTTTTCATAATTTAAATCGTCCCGGAATTTGGATCTTTTTTAAAAATAAAAATAATTAATTCCTTTTTCGCAATTCCATCAATATATCTCTGCCTAGATTTTTTGCTAATGGTTTTCAAACCCGACCGCCCACATAAAACACATTTTCAAATCCATCTCGCGCCATTCCTTTGCATTTCTTGTTTGTCCTTTTTCAAATTTCCCGCGGCTTCACTTGAAACTGGAATAACCTCCGACAAACACTCATCTTTATTCAATGATACATTTCCTTTTGAGCCTCGGGCTTCGGTCTTGTTTTTGAGGCAAACTATACGATTATTGATTATTTTATAAAACTGTATAATGTTCGCATCTATCTCACTAAATATAAATAAATACTTCAATTGACAGAATAAAGGCGTTGCTTTATGTCTGTTTTGAAAAACGCCCGTTGTTCTTCAGTAATATACTCTTCTTTGGAAAGATACAACAAAAAGTTTCGGTTGTCGCAAATACTATTTTTTTTAAATTCGGCTTATATTATTATAAATTATATCGCTTTCACAGGCCACTATTTAACATTTTTAGAAATTGCTAGAAACATGTACAGCGGGCTGTTCTGATATAGTCACTGACTTATAACAGCAGAACATAAAACTTGAATTTGCAAATATTATTATTTTATAACATATTAATTTTTTGTATATTTCCGAATAGGAATGAATGAAATTTAGTGGAAGGGCGGAGTGTAAGAAGTCGCCGAAATTTTATTTAAAAACAAAGTTGTTTCCAATGTATAAAAATGCTTAATACAATTAAATAAACAACACAATCAATCACGTAGTCAAGTAGTAGGAAAGGAGTATTTCTACACCCCCGCCCCTCCCCCCTAATACTCCACTAAAATCAATTTATTGAAGAAATTTTTGCTGGAAATTAAAATTTTGGGCCAATTTACTATTTTTAGTGTTATTTTAATTTTGTCTAGTACATAGTACATAGTACGCAGTAATTTGTTTCTTTGCAAAATTAAATCGTATTTAAGCATTTAAGCGCTTGAAAAGGCCTTAATTAGTACTTTTAAATTAATTAGCCAATAAACTCTGTGTTTCTAAAAATAACCATTGGACATCTAATATTTCCTACCTATTGAATGCTATTGATTTATGGCTGTTGTCTATTTTTTGCCAAGATAGTGATGGATTTTTATAATTGTAATAGCTAATAGTACTAATTTGCATATGACGAATTCGAATTTTTTGTTTAAAACTTAATCAAAATTGGTTATCGATACCAGACGGACACTTATTGAATTTTACCAAAAAAGTTACTGATTTCGATTATTTTAATAGCTAATAGTACTTGGATATGGAGTATTTGATTTTTTGCTATAAAAAAACTTGATTAAATTCAGTTATCTATCTATACCTTACGACCACACATTGAATTTTAACAATACTTCGATTTTTAAACAGACTGTAATGAATTTCGCATATTAGACAACTAGCTTATACATCTAGCTTAAATACTAAGTAGGTAAAGTAATGTTTATATCTGGAATAATTATAAATAATCATTAAGATTTCGTGTGTATATATTATATATATATGTTTTTTTCGAACGAAATGTATTTCAATATGGAATCAACAATATTAGATTATGAAATTAGACCTCTTTTAAAATTCTAATAATTTTATAAAAAATCTCACCGGATATGCTGCGATCACATCCGACTTGACAGGTTTATTATATTTAAAAAGCTCTTTGCTAGGTATCGCAATTTAATTATGTAAAATGAAATTATTATTCTATAAATAAATTATACTATCATTACAAATCAAATTTCGTTTTTTGCTGTTACCCACTTTTATAGTCAGACAATTAATTAAACTAAAATAAAGTTTTCCGGTAAATTAAACATATGTAATTAAATTAATTAACTGTCAGCAGTTAACAGTTAACTGTTAACGGTTTTATATTATATGTGAAGTTGTATGAACAAACGTAAGCGGTAACATAACGCTAAAAATGTCTGGAGATGGTGTGTTAATTAGATGTACAAAATAAAGCGAAATAAACGGTATGTAATAACTACTTTAGTCATCTTATATAATCTCAAAACAACGATAAATTTAACTAAACCATACCCATTATGCATTTATTCGTTAATTTTTATACCGTGTGTTTTTTAATGCAAATTCTCATGAAACAATTCCACTGACCAGTTTCTCAAAAAAAACTTATTCTTTGAATACCGAAATATCGCATGCAACTCCAATTTTACGAAAAGACGCATAGTGTAAACAACAAAAAATCGTATGCAACTCTATTTTCACGAAAAACTGATGAAAAAAAGCATTGTGTAGACGGAAGCTATATTGTGTTATATTCCAAAATAAATTCTTATTAAAAATTTGAAACGGAAAGACGTAGAAAAAACGCATTAAGACAACACATTTATAATTAAAGACTTCAATAATTATTGTTTCAATATGTTTAAAAGTAATAAATTTATATATTTATATATTTTACAAAAAGTAATTTAATGTGTCAATATGTTTTAATACTAGTATAATTAAAAAGAATGCGTAATATTCAATTTCGACCACTGATGGCGGTTTGTCTTTCATTGAATTGTAATTTAGATATTTTCTGCATCCATTTGGTTTTAAAATTTTGTCAGAATTTATTTATAGTATAGTATAATAATTTTTGAATTTTTTATTTAAATTAAGAAAATATAATTTAGTAAAATATTCATTGTCAATGGCTGAATTTCAATTTAAAATGTGTGCTTTAATATATTTTTCCTGTTGAACTCTTAAGCGACTTTGCATCAAAAACATTTGTTTTTTTCTAATCCATAGTTATCATCAAATGCTGTGCAATTCCACTTGTGACTTGGGCAGTTGCATACAATAATGATGTCAATTATTATGTTTTAATATAGTATTATTTTTATAAATCAGTTTGACCTTTATATTATTAAGATGCTTTCTATATAAATAAATGTGTGCAAAATTTTGCATTTTCATTCTGATAATCTGATTTAGACATTAATTTTGAAAGCCTTTTTTAGGTTCATACAAGACTTTTCTATAAGAATTTTTTCCAAAATCTTTGTATATGCAGAGCCCTATTTTATATATAAACAGATAGAATTTCTTGCAATTTTGTACTTGCAATTTTCATAGAAAAAATACATGGTTTCATATATGTAGGAATGGTCCAGTGTGTCAAAAATGTCTTTTTAGTAAGAGTTATAGAAAAATGTATCAAAATCATATTTTTACACAAAAATTATTTTTTATGTATAAAAACTGTTCTTTAAAAAAAATATATATATATTTAAAAATGTAACACAATTATAAATATATTACAATTTTTATGTAGTATCTATGTCTGCTTTAATCTTTTCAGTTTTTACTGCACTATTAATTGAACATTATATGCACATTCTGTGAAATGTAAAATTAATTCAATACACTTTTGCAAAAGACTGATACTCTAGTAATATCATTAATGTTGATCTTTATTAAAATCTTCATTTAATGACTTCACTTAGATAATTTGTTTGACACAAAACTATACTTAAGTAGTATTTTATGAAAAATATATTTGTTTTTATTTACAAAATGATGGACCATCATCCTTGGTTGAATTATTTGATTAGGATCAAAGCCACTTTTATATAAATTTGAGCATCAATGAGGACCATATTATGCTGACTATTTCTAACCAGGCTTTTTATTATGGCAGGAATGTCCTGTCAAATTATTAATATGATAATCATTCTTAGCTTTTAAATAAATGAGAAGTTGCATTAAAAAACACATGGTTTAAAAACAAATGAATAAATGCATAATGTTTATGGCTTAATTTAATTATAGTTGTTTTGAGAATATATAAGATGACTAAAATAGTTATAACATACCATTTATTTTGTTTTTTGTACATCTAATTAACATACAGGAATCAGGTCAAGTTGTAAATAATTCAACTTGTAAATGAGTCATCTCATAAACATCTTTACAAATCTTGTAAATATCTTATACAATTCTTGTATAAACCTATATAATTAGAAAATTGATATTTTTATTTAAATGAACTTTTTTAGAGTTATAAAATGATTTTTTTACAGTTAAAGTGATTTAATTACAGATGCACTATTTTATAGGCTTTGCTTACTGATTATAGTCACAACCACTCATATTGATTTGATTTCTGTTAATCTGTAGGACAAAATTTTGAGTTTTTAAAAAACTTCCTAAAATTATTGTAATATTGTTGGTAATTCTGAAAGTAGATATTGTGGATAAAAAATTGAATGTGTCAAAATGTTAAAAGTTTTGACAAGTGGTGGACCATCCCTGATACAGTTTTAATTTAAAATTCAAGACAAAAGTAAATTATAAATTTTTTAATTATAATAAAGGACAATCTATATTGAATAGGCCTTTATATGTGAAATATATAATAATGTAAATGATAAGTTGCATTATTTTAATCAGGCATAACATTTACTTTGCTCTGACATAATAAACAGTGTTTATTATATATACCCTTTGAAATCCCAATTTTTTTTTTTAATTTTCTTGAAAAACTTTAAAGAATTATCCTGAAATCACCTGCATTTTAAGCTACTCCTTGAAATTCCTTTATTTTTATTCAAAAAAGCAAAAATCTGTTGAATTTTTTATGTGGTCTATATTTAAAGCATATGAACACTAGATTTTTGTTTGAACAAAAATTTAAAAAAGTATTTTCAAAAATCTTTTTAATTCATTTAAAAAAAGAGACTCTAAAGTGACTGGTTGAGCAACTAAGAATTCTGTCACCTCACTGTTATAGTTTAGGGTGTATAAAATTGATTCTATGTTTATCATCATTTATCTCTTAAAAAATCACTCAGCTGCATGGAACAAATGTATTAATTAGAAATTTAGAGTAAAAATTTACAACTGTTTTAGCACCATTTAAATTTTTTTTAAATATTAAAACATTAAATTATTATTTATATAAATAATAATAATAAAATATCTTTATTTATATCATATTTTTATTAATTTATTGTTTAATCTTATTAATGTAAATATTAAAATAAATACCTCAATTTTTTATGTCTGAAATTTGTATGCATTTAAAGTAAATAAAAGGTATAAAATTCATTTTTGTGTCAAATAAAGACAATTATTTTCTAAATTGAATATATTTAAAATTTAGTGCTTACAAACATATTAATAATTTTTATTTATAACATTAATAATTTTTATTTCTAAAAAAATTCTGTAAAAGACGCATGCTATTAAATTTGCTTTTTTTCAAGAATTTCAATAAAAATGGCCCCCACAGAAATGAGAAATACAATATCAATTTTATATGCCCTTATGTAGAAATCTCTTGTTTGGCACCCAATTCAAAACTTGCACAGATTGAATCAAGTTTGGGTCAATAGTTTACTTCTGTTTACAGGACTGTTAAATCCTTTGGATGGATTGCTCCTGACAAGTGTGATATTGTAAAACAGGAATTTATTGGTTTTAGTCAAAATGCCCTCTCATGTCCCTCTGTTTAACAACAGAAGATAGTTGATTTCAAGCAATATAAAACCATTTCAATACCTTTTTTGTCAGATTAATCAGGTTAAATGCCAATTTGTCACAAACTCTGGTCTTTGATTAGCAAACTTATAACTCTTTCACATGACCAATCACAAATGAAATTCAGTAATTTTTTGGAAAATTAAAAAATATTATGCCAGGTTCTGTTTCTTCTGAGAATTTTCATCTTTTATATCATCATTGAAAAAAGCAGACATTTGTGACAAAGTCAATCAAGAATTTCTAATAGAAAAGAGATCTGATTCATCTTTAAAAGTGATTTATACTTTGACCAACTAGAGTCATCAACACTATTGAGATTTTTAGAAAGTTGTGCAAAAGGTGTAGTACTACAGTAACTAACTGTTATATGCTGTTTGAATTTTGATATTTCAATTGAAAAAATGTAAATAACTATGAACATTTATGAAAGAAATATAACCCATAAAACTATTGTAAAATAAGAATAATAACCATTAAAATTCCTTGCATTTTGAGATTAATCCTATCCTAGACTGACTATTTGACACACTCAGAGATTTGGAAATGGGCAAATTTATTGGCCCTGTTAAGATAAAGCCTTCAAATTTTATATTTTGAAATGGAATATTTTTGTGACAGTTAAAAAATTATGTTAAAATAAGTAATTTTTGTCATTAAATGATCTATAAACTTGCAGGAATTCAATTTATGTAGTATCAAAATAGGTAATACTTTTATTAACCTTAAATGAAGTTAAATCTTACAATATAGTATGCACAAATAATATAAGCATAATAAAATATTTTTAATATTATTGTAACAATATATATATATAACTTACTTATATATATATATATCTTGATTATATAATTTAAATAGTTTTAAAACTATTTCCCATTATAAAGAAGCAATGCATTTCTTTTCCTAACCACACAATTCCTAATAAACACTATCACTTTACCCCCTTTGTTTCACACATTTTTTATGAACTTAACACACTATTTTATTGGCACAATTTTATACTTTAATTTCAATGTTTAAAAGTTGTTTGTGATATGGAAGTGATTAAACCAAAGTTTGACCTTTGATTACCCTTTCCATATTTATTAAGCTAACTGTATACACTACTGAAAGTTTTAACAACACTGTTAAATACATGTTTTTAGGTACAACATTGATACACAATTAAGACAATAATATAAATTAGTTTATAATTTGTTATTGTTAATACTAAACAGGCCTGCCTTAATGTAGCTTCAAGGTATCATTTATCCACTTAATTGCTTAGAGATATGTAAGTCATTCTTAATTGAGCTGTTCTTCATCATTTATTATATAAAAATAAATCTATTCTGTTGTGTCCAATTAATTTAGTAGTTAATTAATCAAATTTATTTGCACAATAACTAGTATTTGTTCACCTATTCAATCTTCAGTTACACAGTTTTCCCTTTTGAATTTTTAAATAAACATTGACTATATGGAAACAAGTGAATTTTTAATTGAGTAAGATAATTATTCCAAATAGTTTTCTTACTTATTTGTCTTCTTAGTTCAGGTATATTTATATTTGAAGTTATCTGTTTCTTTTTACCTTGATTTCTAGGTGTTATTTGTAGGAACTCAAGGAGGAAATAACCATATTGATAAAGTTATTAAAAGCTGAATGTAACAACAACAGTCGCAAATAATCATGAGCCAACAAAAATTCATGACATCTTCAACGTCAGCAGACCTTTTGAGTCAAAAGCCGGGCTCGGCAGTGCATCCTTCACCTCCCAATCGAATGGTCTCAAGTCCTAGCAATCTGAGTTCAAGTCATCAACCGATAGTTGGTCAAACAGCCTGCGTCAGTCTCGCCTCTGATAGGATAACACGCTTTGCCAGCCCCAATCGATTTGACTCTCTAGATGCCCCCAACAGCTTCCTAGATAATCGAGGATCTTCCAGGTCAGAAGGTTGAACCATTCTTTCATTTTCGTTCTGTCTTGATTTGAATTAAGCCTCCACAAAACGCAATAAGATACTTCACTTCAGAGATTGATTGAGTGCTGTCTGTAAATGTCTGATATTCAACGTTTTTCTTGTAAAATTGTTAGATTAGCGTCGTGTCTAATTTTTAGCAGTATAATAAAACCACTGCATCTTTCACAGTATATTATTTGTAGGTATTACATTACATATGGTTATAACATAAAATGGTTTCAACAAATTCGAATGAATATTGAAGTAAAATTATTATCTAGATGCGTTACTGAATATACCAAACGGATGTAAACAGAATTAGTCATTTAGTATCCAATAAATAAAATAAAAATACCAGAATAAGGTTTTCAACCTTATGATCTCAACAGATCACGATCCTCCACCCGACCCAACCTGGACCGGATCACACTTCGAGCCACTCCTCAGTTCCACCCCAACCACGACATGATGGTGGAGTCGGGTGTTCCACAGAGCTATCAAACTAGTGGTTCTGCGATCATCAGTCCTACTCTAGTGTCGACAACAAGATCCCTGCCTGTGAGAAAACACCCGCACACGAGCCCAACATCAGGGGGCCACCCAGGGGCCTTTGTACCGGCCTCTAGACGAGGGCTGAGCCATGAAGATGGTCTTGGAGATAACAAGTGAAGAATTCCTTCGTTGCTTTGTTTTAGTTATAATCATTGTTTAACTGTGCAGTCTGTATAGATTGTTTATTTCTAACTGGAGTGACCAACTTCTCTTTTAGACGTATAATATACACCGTGAAAAGGTAAGCCAACTTTGGGGAGAGCACATCTTTAAACTAGTCGCATGATCACTCAGAAATGTGGGTATTGTCTAAACAGGGTTGCCACGGGTAAGGGATTTAGAAATATTATATTTAAAACGCCCCTTTTTATGCATTCTGGGTAAAAAATAACGTCAAAAATCTTAATTTATTCATACATGCAAAAGTTACCACGAAGGCAAACAAAAGAAAGATTCTTGTTGGATGATTTGGTGATCTACAAACAATGAGGACCATGATTTGTTGTCGTCATCTCCTATGGCCAATTATAGAGAACTTTTAATCAAATGGAATGCATTACGTAGCAAAAAAAGAAACCAAAATATCTCAATTAACAAAGAGTTAAATTAGAGGTGAACCATTTATTATTTAACATTCTACTAAATTGAACCAAAAAGTCAGGAATTTGACCTTTGGAAAGCGTGGCAGCCCTGTCTAATGGTCTGCCAGTTCCCTTGAATTAAGGACCAGTTTAGACCGACCAACTCTTGTTGGTTCTCTTTTGTCGTAGAGTAGTTGGTCCAGCATGAATCTTGTGTTTGTCAAAGTTCTCCATTGTCCACCACCTCCCGTAAACATCGCCTAACCTCTCAATGTCGGTGTCCACAGGCAATCCAGCGTCTGCGACCGTCTCAACACCATCGAAGTCCGCTTGCAACGTCTCAAGGAACAGCGGGCTGAGGAGCACGAGGTACGGAGCCGAGTTCTGCTCCTTCAACAGACCGGCCAGACTGACCCTCCCCCTTCCAGTGAAGGTAACACCCTCCCACCCTCCCCTCGTTATGGTGAGGTGTTGACTGACCTGTGTGTGTTTCTCTGCAGTTCGGACGGTGTACAGGTCAGAAGCGACAGTCCCTGCGCTACACAAACCCTCCCCAGGACCCCCTGATACTTCAACCTCTCCTCCCAGCACAACCTCTGCTTCTGGCGTCCTGCCCAAGAATCGCCCTGTGAGTGAAGCCCTTTCAACATCGTTATTTGCTCCTAACTTGATTCACCATCTCTCTTCACCTCTATTTGATTTTGATCTATTGCGGTCTATTTCATGATCTGTCTCCGAATGTCTGTATTTACCGAGAGTTGCCTCCTCAACTTTTCACGATAAGGTTTTTAGTGTCAGTCACTTCGATTTGCGGCTCACATTTGAAGTATCAAAGAGTCGAGAATCCATCTTTCAAATCTCTTGTAACACTTACATCCTCCTCATTCTAAATATTTGACATCGCTTTTCCTCTTGGAGATGAAATAGATTATATTATTTGTTTACTATGAATTTACGGTTGTCATGTTCTACAAATGTGTGCTGCCTGCTAACTACATTGGTATGCTGTCTGTCGTCTTAACTAACTATTTCAGTAATCGACAGTTCCGCTCACTTTTGCTATACCATGCTTAGAGTTGTGTCTCTCTTTTGATCCAATAAACGACGCATTAATGTCACCTTTCCACCCCGCTGCGTGCATCGATCCACCAGACGAAGATGGATGTGTCTCTGGCTGGCAATGATGATGTTATAATGTAGCACAAGTCTCACTCTGCTTGCCTGCCTGCCTGGCTGGCTAGACTTCCTCATGATAATCTTCCCTTGTCCTTTTCTTTCTCTTTATTTCAAGGGGCGCACATACTGCATGCAGTTGAAATTGATATTTTGTTTGTGGTTTATTTGTAGATGTTTAGATAATTATAGGATAACTGAATGAATCAATGTGTTCTCCTTGGAACAATATCCTTCTCTCGATCGTGTGGTTGAAATTTGGCTCGAAGCCATGTTGTTTAGTAGAATACCGGGGACCTATTGCCGAATTGTTGATGACTTATTCATTTTTGTTCACTTGTTTGACAGTTAAATATAATCGATATATTGCTTGTAGAATGATTTGAAAATAGTGATGACATTATTGATTTTTGTTGTGTGTGTTTGACAGTTAAATATAATCGATATATTGGTTGTAGAATGATTTGAAATTAGTGATGACATTATGGATTTTTGTTGTGTGTGTTTGACAGTTGAAAATAATCGATATATTGGTTGTAAAATGATTTGAAAATAGTGATGACATTATTGATTTTTGTTGTGTGTGTTTGACAGTTAAAAATAATCGATATATTGGTTGCAGGCCAGTCCCTCAACACGACTCGGTGCTCCAGGCTCGAAGCGGGCTCCAGGTGATCCTAAACCGGAGATTAAACTGGTCGACTCCAAAGTTCGGACGCGTGTTCTCATCCAATCAGACACCGCCACACAGGCGAAGACCTTGACCTACTACACACAGAACGGGGACCGGCCAGACGGCCACCCTGAGGACCCTGTCGATATCGAAGCGACGCTCCGCCTGGACGAGTTAGCCTCTCAACTGGGCCTCCTCGGCACGACAACAGGGTCCCGGGGTGAGGCCATCACTGCTCGACCCCCAAAGTCAGGGGGCACGTCCCCTACCCGGGCTCTGGAGGACACGTCAGGCTCCTCTCCTTCTGGGTCGTTGGCTGCACACAAGTCTCCGACACAAAGTTAGTTTGGTGTTTGCACACGACCGTTGATTGCCGTAATTGAGGGTTTATCGACCAATTTGTTGTTTATTTGCGTTCGTTATCCTGCTCGACATGACGGCTTAAATACAACTGTGAATCGTTCGGTTAACACAGGGCGGTTGGAAAATATACAAATTATCTCGCTTGTAATATTAGAATGTTTCTCAAATGACATCCTCATCTCAGTTTGTATTTCAACCAGAGCTTGTTCTCTCTACTCATCTTCACATGAGTATTGCACAACACCCTCTTGTCCCCCCTGCAGCCCCCCTCAACACCCTCTTGTCCACCCTGCACCCCTCATAACACCCTCTTGTCCACCCTGCAGAGCCCCTCATAACACACTCTTGTCCCCCCTGCAGCCCCCCTCATAACACACTCTTGTCCCCCCTGCAGCCCCCCTCATAACACACTCTTGTCCACCCTGCACCCCTCATAACACCCTCTTGTCCACCCTGCACCCCCATAACACCCTCTTGTCCACCCTGCACCCCCCAT
>JAUZNC010040369.1:6633-17790 GCA_034780395.1 Vannuccia rotundouncinata | reverse complement strand
TCTTCCATGACATTTCTTTTCATCTAATTTATATATATATATATATATACCTTATCATTAAATTATTGTATAGCTCTCATTATAGCTCACAATAAATTAATAATTTAAAAAGAATATTTAAGTAAAAAAATATATTATAGCTGAAAGTAAAATTAAACAAACAATTAGTAAATTCATATTAGTATATTAGTTAATAATATTTATTAATACATGCTTTAAAAATATTTCAATAATTTTATAAATATTAGTGGCCTACCCCACTTATAATTATAATATGAGGTATATTGCATTCATGCTTTGAATGGGATATATAAATATAAATATCTTAATTAATTAGTCCCCATTGCTTAAAATAATCTATTAATAATTAGCTCAATGCTGCAGTACAAATCAGTTTATTAAAGACAAGAGTATATGCTGGGGCTGGAACTTGCTACCTTCGGGTTTGAGGCAGGAGTTATACCCACTTGGCTATCACTATATAGCAAAACTTGGCTATCCTGCCTTCAAACCCAAAGGTAGCAAGTTTGAGCCCCGGCACATACTCCTGGCTTTAACAAACTGATTTTTTGTTCTTTACATAAAGTTACTGGACCTATACTTTTTTAGAGGACATTGCATATCAAATAATTTCTTGTTGTTGCTGTCTGCACAATATTGCCCAATGATTTGGACTACCTGATCAGCAGTATAAAAAGAGTTACTACAAATTTCTTCACAATACTTGTAAGTTAAACTTAATTTAAATACTTTTATTGATAAGCATCATGCCAATTACTTTCTGTAGTTGTTTAAACATTAAACCATTTCTCTGATTTATTAAATTTTCATAAATATATTTATCAGTGATAGCTGCAATCATTATGCATATCATATCTTAACTTTGATAAGTTTAAACAATATAAATGTGAAAACAAGAATTTAATGTATTTGTTAAAACATATATATCGTTTAGAAATTCATACTATTAAATTTCACAATTAATTGCATAAATATATAAATGGAGATATATTAAATGTAACATGCTAATTTTGTATCAAGATAGATATGTTTATAAGTTATATAGATCACCTAAAAATGAGGAACCCTATCTAGAACTATTAAGTTGAGCTAAAAGATCACCAATTCAGATCTCCATGGCTAATCTACTTTCTTTGACTTTTAGTCTTGTTTTGTCATTCTCTATTCACTGTCTTTCTAGCAATAGAAATTCACTGTCAATGTCATGTTTAGTTTTTCTTTTCTGCCTCTGTGAATGAAAGTCTATTAATTTCTATCAATTCAAGGAAGTATTTGGCAGATGCAGAGTAACTAAATTGATAAATGATTCACCAGTGAATTGGGCTCCTTCCAGGGTCAGCAACACTTCAGAGTTCTCATTGGGGAGGGGGTTGACATTCTCTTTTGAGCTGGTGTCCATGCCTCCAGGTATACCCTTAATGAGTTCTTGGGCAAGGCAATAAACAACCTTCCCCTCCAGTTCAGATAGATCCCCCAGATGTAATCTGCCTCCCATTTCCACTGGCTTTTGCTTGCACTCACTTTCCAGCATGGTCCATTTTGTTTGCAGCTTTTTCACAGTTTACAGGCCATCAAGATTCACTGCATTTTTACTTGCCACAATATTATTCCACATTTGTGGCTTATTATTTTTTATGATTTAATCATTAGATATATTGAACAAATGAGCTTTATTTACAATGACTAACTTCACTAAAATAAAACATCTTAGTTCTAAGATACTAAGTTCTGTTACTGAAAAATTAGCTGACTGCCAATTTTTTAATGATGTGTACATAAACAAAAATTATATAATTACATCTCTTTTTATATTATTTGTATGATTATATTTTGTGCTTGCTGCTTTAGTTTAATATTTAAAAATACTGCCTAAATCATGAATTTCTCATGTTTTTGCTACCTATGAAAGTGCTGGAATTTCTTATGAAGTCTTAAAAAAGTCTTGGAATAGTATTTCAATTACTTTTGAAAACTTTGTATGAACCCTATGTTACAAACTATATTACATATAGTCTTACTTTAATTAATTTTAATTCTAAAAATATAAGCATGACATTTTCAAATGTTTTTAACTATGTTTGCATATTGATATAAAATATACTGAAACAGACAGAATTATATAAATTTACAGGTCATTAAGTTAAATATTTTCAAGACATACTATTTATATTTATTAATTTTTGAAATAATATAATTATAGTACATTTAATTAACAATAAAACATACACTCATCCATATATTTTATATAAATTATAACATTTATATATATTATTATTTAAGTGCTCCTCCATGAATTTTTATGTGTCAATGTTTTTTAACACTCCAATTTTTGTGCCCTATGACAAAAATTGGAGGTGATTTGTCACCTCAGCCATCCTCTTAAATGAGTCTCTATTTTATATAATTATTCTATGTATAATAGTATTTTTATATATTTTATCATACAAAACACCTAATACTTTACACTATAACCTTTCCCCTCATTATATAATAACTAAGAGGTGTTTAAATGCAGTGTCTGCAGTGTTTACTTTTTATTTATTGATTAGTAGCCACAGTTTTCAATTGAGCTCAATGTTGCAGTGTAAATCATTTTATGAAAGCCAGGGTATGTACTGGAATTTGAACTTGATACCTTTGGGTTTGATGGCTGGAGTTCTATCCATTGTTCTTCTTAAAATAATAACTGTAAGATTGGATTAATATGCTGCTAAACATGTAGCTGGACTGCTGCACACATAAATTTAGTATCTACACTTTTTGACATGATGTTACACCTAATACTTTACATTGTGTCCTTACCCGCTCATTAGATATTATTGAAATAGTGTGGCACCTTCTATTGCACCCGGCACATTTTCCTATATATGTTTCACAATTAAAGATAAAAATTTGCAATTGTTCATCAACAATACTGATTTCTATACATTATATAATTGAATGCAAGCCAAATTTCATGATTACCTACTGAAGCTACCCCTTTAGTAGCTTTTATATCCAAATTCAATAGAGTATGTACAACTAATATTCAGATATCTGACGAATATTTTTACAAGTATTTTAATGTAATTTTCATATTTATTTTTATGTTTGATCCATAAAGTTTTATCTTGAAATATTTAAATTTAAAATGTTTTATTTTTAACAGCATATCAATCATTTAATTATCAATATTCTGATCATTAAAATATATTTGAATATTTTTCGAAAAAACAGTTTGGAAGATTAAACTGTAGTGTAAATTTAACTGTTTTAACTGAATAGAATAGGTGGTTACATATAAGTTTTGTTAATATTATTGCATAGTTGTATTAAATGATATGAATAAAGTTAGTATCATATATAATATTATATATATACAAGCATAAAATTTTCCCAATACTTATGTATCCTAATTTGATATTAGTATATTTTAATTAAACAGTATTTATATCTTTATATGACAGCCTTTGATCAATTTACAGATCATACAACACATTTTCAGAATTAATAATTCTTTATCTAAAAACAATCTCTCAATATGTTTTTATGAATCTTTATTTTTTATCATAGAGAATAACAAATTCAAACTGTATTTTTTTATATTTTTTTAAGAATTTAAGTGTCAACTTCTACACAGTAATAGTTGTTGATGCAAATTTAATGAACTATTCCCGAGAAAATAACAGGTATTTTATTCCTTGTAAGATTGTTGTGTTTATTGTTCTATTTTCGTATATTTCAATTTAAACTCTTTTATGTGTGACCTTTTATTATGTTTATTCTTCTTTCTTTTCCTGCTTAAACTTGTTAAATAAATATACTAACTAATAAAATTTATTTACACACACAATCTTTTTGTATTTTCATAAATCCTGAGGTGACCGATATGTCAAATATAATAACATTTGTCGCTCGCATAGCTATCTTAAGTTTGCTTTTTGAAAACATTGTTTGAGCGTCTGACTGCCAATTTATATTGTTCTCATTTTCAACCACGATCTTCTCTCCCATATATATTTTCAAATTTAATTATTTAAAATATTGGTTACTAAAATTTTGTCATACTTTTTAATTCTTTGATTGTACGTCATTCTATCACCAAAAATGATAAATTTATTGTTTTCCACGAAGGCAACAGCATGTTAAAATTATTATTTATCATTATTTATTAGATTATTGTTACTTTATGACGTGAATTATTTAAGAAGTCAAATTATTTGTTTCTAATAAAGTTGGATTTAGTAATTTATTGACCATCTCAACAATATCTTTAAAGGATTCCAGCTCTCCTCATTTTGTAATCATAATTTCCTTTTCAGACAGGGGTCTTACCCTGGCATGCCCACCAAGTATTCAGCTCTGCCTCGTATTTCTAACTCCTTTGATTTATCAAGTGGTGAGGCGAACAATCGTCTAGTACCCTATACGGAACCAATGATGCAAGGGGCTGATGGTCATGATGAGAGATTAAGACTATTGGAGACGCGGTTAGTGGTCACGGAAAAGTCTAATCGAGCCCTGCTTGATGAAGTTGTTCGTCTTCAGAACGAGCTTATGGTTGTGACCCGCAAAAGTGAAGAAGGTTAGTGTATGAAGAAGGTTTAGACCGTTTATGAAGAAGGTTTAGTGGGTGACGAAGGTTTAGTATATGTAGAAGATTTAGTATATGTAGAAGGTTTAGTGTATGTAGAATGTTAAGTGCATGAAGAAGGTTTATCCCGTATAAGAAGAAGGTTTAGTGGATGACGAAGGTTTAGCCCGTATAAGAAGAAGGTTTAGTGGATGACGAAGGTTTAGCCCGTATAAGAAAAAGGTTTAGTGGATGACGAAGGTTTACTATATGTAGAAGGTTTAGTGTATGAATAATGTTTAGACCGTTTATGAAGAAGGTTTAGTGTATGAAGAAGGTTTAGTGTATGAAGAAGGTTTAGTATATGAAGAAGGTTTAGTATATGAAGAAGGTTTAATGTATGTAGAAGGTTCAGTGTATGTAGAAGGTTCAGTGTATGTAGAAGGTTTAGTGTATGTAGAAGGTTCAGCCCGTATATGAAGAAGGCTTAGTGTATGAAGAAGGTTTAACGCGTGTTTGAGAAGTGAGCGGACATCTTTATTGTATAAGGGAACAAATATATATCTAACTTATTCTAAGTTTACTTTTTAAAAACTAAAATATTCATTGTTCTATTTATTTTGTTTTACAACACATTATTATTTCTAAATAAAATGCAACAATGAAAAAGCGATGTTCTGCAATTTCGAACAATGTTGACACAATATCTACAAGAGTTGTGTTGCTACAATAATTTCCCTCATTTCGAATATATTTCACCATTTATGAGACAATGTTTGCATTCATTTCGGATTAGTGTAGAAAAAAAGAGTCGCTCAATGTTGATGCTTTGTTGCTAATGACAACACTTCTTCTCACTCATTGATGTATTCTATTCTCTTTCTTTATGGTTTGTAGAATTCTTCAGAGTTAATTGTTTCATACAGTTCAAAAATATCTAGACGGGAATGTGTGCAGAGTAAGATAAAATTGATTGTCTTCCATTATGATGGCTTCATTATTGCGATATTTACTGGAAAGCAATACTGTTGTATGATAAATACGTTGATACAATTAATATGGTTATCGCTATCATTGAACTCGCTACAAAAATAATTCTAATTTCTTCACTTTTGAAATCCTATAACTAACGCACAATTCTTGCTTCATTTTGTTCCGTCCATTTCAATTATTATAAACTTCACACAGTTTATACTTCATTAATAAATAATTGCAATCTGTCCATCAATTTTTAGTATTATATCTTTTACCTTTTAATATATTGCATCCAAACTTAAAATGTTAACGATCAAACTTCTATGAATTTTTCATTTGATATGACGTTGAATAAAATTAACTAAAATTTTACTTAATTCTTTATTCTTTATTCTTTTTATTGTACTTGATTATCTTTAAAAACTGATTTAGATCTCAAATAAATTCATTTTTATTAGAAATAATGAAATAGGACAACAAATAGTTTTATTGAATATTTAAATTCTTTTAAATGAATGTGAGAATTCCATTATTTATAATACATACTGTATTTAAATCACCATGCAAATATTTTATCTTAGCTAGATCACCAGACTAATATTTGACCAAAGATGCACACCCATGTTAATATTTGACCTTAATTACACCACCATTTGACCTATACAAAAAGTTAACCTTTGGGACATATTTTCTTGCCGCAGCAATTCGCGAGGAACGTCAAGCCCGCAAATATATTGAGAATTCAGTGCGCACTAGTCAGGGCTTTGTCTCAGATCTGAGCAACCGACTCAAAGCCGCCGAAGACAACCTTTCTGATGAAAGACATCAGCTGGGAGAGTTGTTAGGACAAGCGCGCTCCGTGGAGCAACAAGTTCTTTCTAACACGCAAGAATCTTCAATGATCAGAGATCGTTATGTTGGCAAGTAAGGGAATCTTCGAGACCTTTGATACAAAAATAGTAAACTAAAAGGGGTGTTGTTTAGTCAAAATTACTTCATTGCTCCACCTCAGAGTGTCCAGTCTCGAAAAGGAGATAGAAGAAATGTCTCGAGATCGTCAAAAGATGGAGCGCATCTCATTCCAGCTGGTCGATGAAATGAGGACGCTCAAGACTAAATTGGAGTCTCAAGGCTACGACTTCACCTCCATAACCTCTGACATGAGGAATAAATCGAAGAGAATGGAGGATGACTACCAGCACAATGTTCGTTGATATCTTTAATTGCTCAATTCGTTGAAGGAATATTTCCTCCAATGAATTCAGTTTAAAAACTTTCCCCTCCTGCCTTCCAGCTGGACAACATGCGGAAGCAGCTGGAACGAAACGCGGACGGGGAACAAGGCGGGCAGCACCTCCGTCAGGTGTTGGACCAACGGCTGGTAGAACTCCGAGACATGACCGTCCATCTTCGCACTCGCATGGACGAGGAGATGGCCGAACGCCGAAGCTTGGAGCAGATGGTCAACCAGCGAATGGCCGAATTCAACCGGAATCTGTCGGAGCAAAGTCGTCTGAGGGAGGAGAATATGCACAATGTTCTGGCGATGCAGAAAGAGAAGGAGCATCGCATGGATACCGAGAGGTGATCTTCTGATGCGCTATTCTTATGCCTCAAACCTGAATTCAATGTTTTACATTTTGTTGGATAGACTTGCTCTTCAAAATCGGCTGGCTGAATCAGTTGAGGAAACCAACAGTAAACTTCTCGACAAGGAGTTAAAATTGCGTGAGGAACAGATCAAGCGACACACGGATCTGGAGAAAGTGATCCGCAGTGAACAGGAGGCTCGGCAGGACTACGAGAGAGAGATGAGGAGCGAGAGTGAGCGGAAATGGGACAATGTTAAGAGGCTCCAGACAGAAGAGATCGCCGGAGTGAAAGATCAGCAAAGAGTGAGACATCACTGATCTTCATGCTCTCCTGTCTTCCCTCTGATTTTCCTCTCTTCTCTTTGCCTCCAGCATGATCGAGATCGCTTTCAAGAGTCAGCCCGCAAACTGGACGACGCAGTGGGCCTTCTTGAGAAACAGATTGACGAAAGCAAGAGAGACATCTCCAAGGTTTTGTCCGCAGAGATCAAGACCAGGTGAGGACGGTTGGTTCTTCTTTAATGATTCTTTTGTTTATTTAAAACATTTTTTACGGCCAACATTAAAATTGCATAAATTATTTTAATTGCAGGACGAAGAAGGACACGGAATACAAAGGTCGACTGGATCAATTGGAGGAAAAGATCAGCGCTGCCACAGCGGCCCTACAACAAGCCATTGGAGGAATCGCTAACAATATGGGTCAACACTCAGAGAAGGTGGGTGGTTGGTTATTCCAAGGTTCTTATTTCATGTTTTCAAAATATGTATTTACAATTTCAATTGTTCCATAACTTTAGAAAGAAATTATATCAGAAACTACTTGCTTCTATTTTATTAATATTAAGCACTTAAAACATTTTGTGTGCTCAGTTATATTTCTTTATCAATTTAATCGATCGAGTTGTTTATTATAGAAATAATTCGAGTTTCACTCTCACTGCTTCTAGGGTCAATAAAAATCATTTATTTTAAACGGTATTATTATATTTTCTTCTTTCACTTTAGCATCATGTCTTTTTTTTTGTACCTACCTATCCGCGGATCTGTTATTTTATATTTATATGAAATTTTATAACGACCGAAATTTCTCCATATACAACTTATTATTCGCTAACAAGTTTTATTTTACTGAAACTATAGATTTCTAACTCTTACTAAATAGTTATTCAACATGTTTGATAATAATTAGATAATTGTAGTTTTAGCATTATATAATTTATTGTATGATTTGATTGAATTTGAAAGATTTATAATAAATTTATTTTACCAGAATGATTATTCGGAAGAAACGGTAACTTGAGATATGTTGTTTGTCCAGTTAAAACTGTTACATTTCAAACTATTTAGTTTAGAATACTTTATTGATTTAGAACTAATACTAACTTTTATTATATATCATTTATTTTTACTCGGTCCTGTTCCGTTAGCATAATTTATTTTGCTTTTCTCGTATTACTTTATACTTATTATTCCTTGTGTTATTTGTGTATTTATTGATGATTCAATCTTTTCAGACAAGGTTATCAACTGATTATAAGTTTGTAAGCTTCTATAAATTATATCTGCATTGTTGTCTGGTTGAAATAGAGAGTCAATATTTTATTGAAACGGTCAATTTGATGACACTGTTTTTCATTAAATCTGTGGTAATACTTATTTGTTGAAATTGCGACTTGATACGATGAATTCTTAATTCGACAGCAGGATTATTAGTGAAACTTTATTCTTATACTTTGACATTAGATGCGATTGAAATTAAATTTTATTTTGAACAAATTGTTTATTTATATTAAAGACTATCAAAGGTCTTTGCATTCAAGTTCAAATAAAGTCATTTCAGCCAATTCTCAAGAAAACTCAGTGTTTTATCAAAAGACAATTGACCAACTTTGAGAGTGGCACATGAGGGAGTATACCCTTTTAAACTCTATCATTGTAAATAGTTACGAACAGTTATTGCAAAGTAACATCTTTGTCGACTGATTTTTAGTTTGTGCTTCATATATAAAGTCCACATAAAGCACGATTATAAAATTGGCACCCAAAAAAACCCACGAAATATGTTATATCATTGTGGTAAAAATTAAATTATTAATAAAATTTCTATATTTTTATTTATAAATTGTTTCCATTTCTTGTTACACATTATTATCAATCATAAAAGCACATATTTGGTCATGATTGCATGAGTATCAAAATGCATGCCAAAATAAAATAAATAATTTTCTTTTATCACTCTTCGACTGTCTCCTTCCTTATTCTCTTCATTCTTTCCTCTACAATTAACATGTTTAACTTCTCTCCTCTACAATTATCATGTTTAACTTCTCTCCTCCTCTACAATTATCATGTTTAACTTCTCTCCTCTACAATTAACATGTTTAACTTCTCTTCTCTACAATTATCATGTTTAACTTCTCTCCTCATCTACAATTATCATGTTTAACTTCTCTCCTCCTCTACAATTAACATGTTTAACTTCTCTCCTCCTCTACAATTAACATGCCTCTACAATTAACATGCCTCTACAATTAACATGCCTCTACAATTATCATGTTTAACTTCTCTCCTCCATCTTTAATTACCCTCTTTTAATTTCTTCCTTTACATTTTTCTACAACTCTCTCATTTGTCCAGGTTCGCCGTATGATGGCAGAGATGTTAGAAGATTACCGTCGCGAAGTCACTCGTCAATTGGGCGATCTCGATGCTCGAATTCTCGGTATTCAAAACCGTGTTGCCAATATTGACGAACAAGTCGACACAAAGGTTGCCTCTGTAAGTAATCCACAAATCACATTTTTTCAGAATAACATTTTTTTGTTTCACAATTTCTTTGGTTCTGATTAAATGACTTTGATTTTCTTTATTTTCACTTTCTGTATTAAAATATAAATAGATCATAACGCATTTATATATGAAAAAATTGTTTTGTCTTTTACGAAATATTTTCAAATTTGTTTACTTGGTTACCATAGGCAACAGCCGACATTCACGCGAGTGTTCGCGATAAGATGGAATCTGTGTCGTTGTGGCAAGCAAGTACAACAGCAAATATTGTTGAATTGCGTCACCAAAAGGAGGCTTTACAAGATGAGGTGAGTCACTATTTGCATAACTATCAATATCTTATTATAATAATTAATTGAGACAGAATGTTTCCCATTAATTCCATATATATCAATCTCTGTCACATATTCCATGTATTTCAATCTTTTCCTCTTATAGTTGTATCGTGCTCAAGAAAGTTTGACACTCTTGAAGTCAGAGCTTCAGTCCCGAGTGGGCGCAGAGATTGATGGAAGGTAAATGTTTATTGTGTTTTATATTGGTTACTTTACTGAAAATGCATTCTTATTCTCGTGATATCAAGGATACAAGACGTAGATGCGGTTCGTCGTGAACTTGAGGTTGTGAAGTCCCTGATGCCTCGCGACCCAATGCCAACTAAGAAGGAAATGGATCAGGTATAACTTCAAATCTTATAACTTCAAAACTTTTAACTTCAAATCTTATATCATTATTAAACACTGGAGTTTGAGTTTACAAATTATTGATTGAAAATATTTTTTAAGAAGTTTATTATATGCAATTACAAGCATGTATTCTATATTAAATATTTAATTACGGTTTATAGTTTTATATTTCAATTGTTTTCAAATTTTCAATCAAATAAATGAATGTTGTTAATAATACCTCTACAGTTTATATCACAAAATGCAGCCCTAACCGCATATCTTAAGGATTATTCTCCAACACTGTTAATATAAAACTATCCAGTTACCACCCGTTCTTCACCCTTTATTATAAAACTATCCAGTTACCACCCGTTCTTCACCCTTTATTATATCACTATCCAGGTACCACCCGTTCTTCACCAACCTTTATTATAAAACTATCCAGTTACCACCCGTTCTTCACCAACCTTTATTATAAAACTATCCAGGTACCACCCGTTCTTCACCAACCTTTATTATAAAACTATCCAGTTACCACCCGTTCTTCACCAACCTT
>JAUZNC010040358.1:0-11630 GCA_034780395.1 Vannuccia rotundouncinata | reverse complement strand
TTAAATAACAAAAGCAAAACACATATAAAACTATATATATAATACAACTATTTGTAGAAACACATTAATGGAAACACTAAAAACTGGTACAAAAGTCACAAAAATAAGAATATTGATATTTTTCTACTCCGCACATAATTCGTGGGCCCACATCTGACAGTTTAAACACTGGATCCATCCGTCATCGTTGGCCTCCGCCTCCGCGCAAAATATGCAAACAGTGTCCTGTGTTGATAATACTTCACGTCCAAACCCAATGCCACCTAAAATAGTTATAACAATAAGATTTTATGATGTTTTTAAAAAGTAAAGAAAATGATTAACATATTTTAAGTCTAACATTTAGAGGAACAAATTGATACGAAATTTTATATAAAAATGAAAGTAAAACTTTTATTTTTGAAAATAAATGGGCCTTAGTGCTTATTTGAAGTCGAAGCTCTTTGATTGACTAATTTCTTGGGTTAAATATTGACTTTCGTTTTGCTTCTTTTCACTTGTTTTGCACTCCTTTCTTGCAACTCGACCTGCGACTTTGTGACTTTTGTAGTATTTTTCATATTAGGAACTCCAGCTTTTAGAAGCTTCTTTCTGCAGTTTTTTGTAACATCTGCTACACATCTCTTCTTTTCCTCTTTCTGAACTAGATCTTCTCTTACTGCGGAAGAGGTAAAAATAATCAATACTGATTTTTTATTTTCATACCCTCATACCCGATGTTGAACGAGAATTTTTAGGTAATAATGAAATATCATTAAGATAATTCGTTAGATGAGCCAGATCATGCAGAGCAATAAGAGTCGTTGGAGAAGCCAGATTGTTCGTTGGGAGAACATGAGCAGTCGTTGCAGAAGCCAGATTGTTCGTTGAGAGAACATGAGCAGTCGTTGGAGAAGCCAGATTGTTCGTTGATGGAACATGAACAGTCGTTGGAGAAGCCAGATTGTTCGTTGATAGAGCATGAGCAGTCGTTGGAGAAGCCAGATTGTTCGTTGTGGGTGTAAGGTCAATTATTTGATCTGAAATTAGCATATCTGATGCTAGAAAATCTTCATCAGAAAATGCAGATGGTCTCAACGGATAAATTCCTGTTGCTCGATACCCATTTACAGCTTTTTCCAAGCTACATACTCGTCCACATGCTTTGTGAACAAGACCTGCAATGTCATACTGTGTAATACGTTTTCCCGCATTTTGAGTCATGAAGATATCGCATTTCCGTTTGTATGCAGTTTTTAATGGTCCGAATATGGTTATATCAAGAGGCTGTAACTTGTTAGACGAATGAGGAGGAAGTGTCACTATGCCATTTCTATGGGAAAAATCGTAGGCTGGAAGACTTATGTGACTCTCGTGGTTATTCATAATAAGCAGAATTTTGTTTTCAGGTGAGCATTTGGTGTGTCACAAAATGTTCCAACCATTCCATAAACGTATCAACATTTGACCATCCCGAATCTAAAACTCTACCGATAGAACCTGGTGGTGCATCTCGCATTAATAATTCAGTCATACGTTTTCTTTTAAAAATAAACAGTGGTGGAATATATGTGCCTGTTGTACACTGCACAAATAAAAGTAGTAAGTTGTCCTCTTTCGGCGCTGGTTATTATTCCCAGTTGATGTTGCCCTTTTTCTGCTAATACTCGAAGTGGTACCTGAACGTTACTTATTCCGGTTTCGTCAACATTAAAAATTTGGTTTGGTTGAAAGTTATGTTCTCGTGCTACCTGAGTTAAATTTTCAAAAAATATACCAACTTCCCTTCTGTTGAAACTAATGACTGTTTAAACTTGTTGCTTCAGGCTTACGTAAACTTATACTTTCATTTCTCTTGATAAAATCGTAATACCAATCTTCACCGGCAAGTTTCGTGTTTTTATCGAATGGATAATTTATGGAGAGTTTTTCAGCAAAATCAAATGCTAGTCTCCTAAAAGATTTTTTATCCATACTATGGAACAATTTTGAAAAAAGTATAAGATGTCTTTTTAATTCATCTTCTTGTGCAGTTGTAAAAACGCAATTGGCACTAAATTTTGGACCTGTCGGGTCTTCTTTCTGCAACCTTTCCCTTAGTGTTCTTCTGGGAATTTCGAATTCTCTTGACGCCTTATTGACGCTCATCCCCATTGTTACTCGTTTTACTGCCTCTTTCATTGCTTCTGAAATCCATGACCCCTTGTTGGTTCTACGTTTATAGTTTCTTACGATAATTCTACATTTATTACCCCAACCTCCCTATAATTTAAAAAAATCTTTTTATCAGTTTTGAGTATGCATCTATCATTGTGTTCGTTCTATCATTTGTATTCTGTAACTTCAATCATTTATTCCTCATATTACTACCTTTCATTTATTTTATTTCAGACTAGTATCCGGTTTTCGAATGACACAACATTATTTGATAACTCCTGTTCAATCTTTATTGCATACATCAATTCTCATGCAGTAAGTTAACATAAGAATTTTTTGTTAATTTCTAAGCTGATATTTATAATTTGTTGTCAATTGTTGAATTCTCTATCATTAACATTAATCAAACATTTTATATAGCACTTTTAATTATTGTCATATTATTGTTGCATTATATAACACACAAAACAATTCATTTTATATATATGTATTAATAATGCATTGGAGACTATATCAAATAGAAACAAAAATAGTATAGTCAATAGTTCCTTAATCCAAATATTTTTAAAATTTCCAAATAGTTTCTAAAGTTAAATAAAGTTGCTTTTAGTGAAACATTTCTGTTGTAAAACACAAATAATGGAATATCTCTTTTTTGTGCAACCAATGCTCTGAAACGGATTTTATAGTATAATTCACAAAACTTCTTTTATTCGACACAATTTGCATCTACGAACATCACCAGCTTCTAAAACATCACCAGCTCCTGGAGGTCCATCTCATGCGGGCAGAATATTTAGCTTGTATATACCATAGACAAAATAGGTATACGGTTCTTTAAAGTTGTAGTTTAGTGAAATTTGCCGGTCTAGATTAATATTTTGTATATAGGTCAACAATGTTTAGAGTACTTAAGTGTTTAAGTGCTTTATTAGTACTTTAATTAACTCAGAAATTAATAGATTTTTTGTTATTTGGTGTTATTTGATATTCTTGAATTGTAAATAAACGGATTACTGTTTTTATTTATACATATCATTAAGTTTTTTCTATTAAATTATGTAATTAAATTGTAAACATTCAATAGTTATTAACATCTTTTCTATATTAATCAAAACATCCTAAACATCATCAATTTTTAATTTATTTTTCAACTTCTCCGTATAATTTTATTGTCTTTCTTTATACCAGAGCTGAACCCATTAAAAGAAAAACTGGTGTTGACCAATCTCTCGAAATTGCACGAACAAAGCGTAAGATGAAACGAATTGAAAAGGAGATACATCGAATTGGTAAACGTGGAAAAACCTTAAAACCCATTGATGAACTTGAAGTTGATCGAGTTCTTTTGAGACAGAAAGAGTAAGTTTGAAATCAATATATCCACCATTATTTATTTTCATATATCTGATGTTAAACACGAATTGGGAACATTTCTTTATTAATAAGAAAAACAACTTGAAACTATTATTTTTTTAAAAAGTATAATATAATCAATAATTAATAAAAGGGTTTGATATTGTCTCGAAAACAGTGAACGAAAACGAGAACCGGTGGCTCTGTCAGAGGAGGAAATCGATGAACAAGCTCTCCTCCTTAAAGAATGGTGTCGATTCAAGAGGCGCCAGCACTTATCCGAAATTCGCAAAATCCAGCAGTTAAAGGGGGCGCAAAAAATCGCACTTCAGGAACTCCGTGCTTGTTCAGAAGAACTTTATCAAAGTGCTCTGGAGGTAGTTATTATTTTTTATTAATAACAAATTTAAAATTATAAAAGCAAAATTTTTCTGAAATCTATTTTTTGTATCATTGAAAAGATTTTAACTTTGTCTAGGTAATTGCTTAACATAGAATCCGAATTGCAAATTATTTCACTCGTTGGAAAACGTTTCAAAGTGTGTTAACTTAACCTTTTCATGTTGGGTTTAGAGATAATACGCGCGACACATGTTGTAAAGATCTACGTGAAGTTAAGTTATTGTCTAATTGAGGAATGGTTTTGTGTTTACTAGTAAACATTTACCAACTATTTGTGCGCCTAGTTAGTTAAAATCAAAATTGAGCAGAAAATAGATTTATTGGCACTTTCTTACATCTCATGGATCTTTTCGACATTTTGTTTAATTTAAAATTGACTCTTCTTATTGCAGCTAGACGAGAACCTTTTTCCTTTTGTAACCTGCGGCCCCTATCAGACTCCCCCAAATCCTGAATATGAGTCTCCAGATGGAGAATACACCGACACAACAAAGACATTTAGCTACGAGTTTGAAATGGACAGAAAGTTTTTAGCTAATCCAGAGAAGAAGAAACGCCGATAATTTTATATTTGTTAATTGCATCATTTGCTATATTTAATTGTATTGTTGATATCTAAATATATTTATTACTTACACTAAACGGAGTGACTTGTTTTATTATATAGTTTTCAAAAACATGCTAAAATTATACCAATAATATATCTAAAAATGGCTGTTCGAGAAACTATTTAGGCTGAGTTTTTTATTTGATCATACTTAACGGAGAATGTACTCAAAAAATCTAAGCTGGCATTAGATAAAAAGTTGAGGAAAGTTTTTATACAAATGATATTCGAAAGAATTGATACAAATTAGTATTTTTTCCGTTCTTAAATCTTATTGCAACTAAATTAATACATTAAAAAGAAGTATTGCAATTTATCAAAAAACTAGAATCTGTTTTATTGAGTAAATTTTCTGGTGTTATTAATAGGGTGTGGTTAACACAATATTGGTAAACATCTGGAGAATTAATAGTCGATTATAATTAGTTTATTTTACAATAATTAAATTCAGCTACATCAGTGAATACAGTAGCATTATTAACAGGAATGCAAACTTGTGGCAAATATAGCCGTGTAAGCAATGAAGCCAAAAACACGAGGACAGAAATTAAAAGAAAGGCCCCACGCTTCATCAGCCATTTGTTACTTTCTGGGTCGCTTTTTAATTCGAGCACCTGTGTAGATTCACTATCATCAGATGAGTCGATGGATCCATCATCAACTATTTCTGTGAATATTTTAAAATATAATTAAACTGTAATATAAACATGTTATATTATAATTTATCATAAACGGGTTTTTGTCATGAAAACATAAGACTTTTAAAAATAATTTTAGTGGATTATTGGAAATCAAATTTTCTTTTTTAAAGTAAGAAAAACACCCCAAGTAAGTATAGCATTTTCTATGGCGTAATATTTTTTGAGTTTTGAAAATGAATTACTAAAAGGTAAATAACGATATTCTTTGAAAAGATGGGGATCTGATTGGAAAGTCAAATAGCTAACAAATTAACATGAGATGTGTCAGGGCTGTTTATTTTCTAATTCATTGTCGGGGTGGAGGAAAATATCGCGTATCGCTATAAATGGGAGGTTAACTGAACATAATAACAAATTGGTGGAGTGGATTTTTCTGACAAAAATTATAAAATTATGTAGCGATTAAATTGTTCTCGCCCCATCTATATTCCCTGATTATATATTCTGTAATTAATTATTTTTTACAAAGTTCAGCAATTTATTTCAACTCATTTATAAAATATAAAAATAAACCTATAATATAATATTTATTTTGTGATGCGGAAACTTTAAATATAACTCTACCTTTTACCAGGGATATATCAGTAATTCTTGTTTGTGCCTGAAAATAAAATTATTGTATACAAACATATATGACGCCAGTGGATTAGAAACTTCAGGAACATGAGCTGTAAGCTTTTAAATAGATATACCACTCCAAATTTGTGTAGTTAATTGTTCTAAACGTTAAATTTTTCAATTGTTACCTACGTCCCTTAGCACATTTTTTTGCAAACTATGAATAATAATGAATTATAAAATGTCATGGTTAAATCATTACTAAATTTTAAATATATATATTTAATATGCATAAATCAAATTTAAAAATCAGAATGAAACATTTCAGAAACATGCGATGGACAACTATAATCAATAGGTATATATTGTTCAAAATATCGATCTAGGAATATTTCTGTTAAATTTTTTTTAATTTAGTTCAATAAACAATATTTCAAATAGAATAAATTCACTTGCTTTATCACTATAATATTTCCAGTCAGTAAAATGAAGAGTTATATTCAACAGCAAAGCAACAAAAGTGGATGCCACAACAATACCAATCCATATTGCTGGAAAATAAAAATTCATGATAAAGACTTTCACTTATTTCATACCCTCATATAAATTCAATATATACATTTAAAACAAGTGAAATTTTTTTCAAATAAGTGTGTATTAAAACAATAAATTACCTATGACAACATACAAGGGCACTATACTATTCAATTAAAATAATATATTACACATACCAGTCTTAGCTTACCGTTTAATCCTAAATCAGTTAAAATAGTGAGTGTTATTGCTGTAGGAATTCCCAAAATATAGTAGCCTATAAATATTGAGACAGCACAGAAGACATATCGCCCAGAACTTCTGAACGTACCAGATGCTAATATCTATTTTAAAAATAAAAATGATGTACAAATATAGAGATATTTTTAAAAGAATTAATAAATAATGTCAATTAAAAGCTAATAAAATTTTACTTTTAATGCATTTACAAAATATGACACAAAAATTGAAACAAAAAAAAGAATTTGTTGAATTAAGATTAAAAAAATATGTTAAGAGTGATTTTTTATGTGATTACTTCATATTAAAAGGAAAAAATGTTTATTAAATCAGTAAAATCAATAACAGAAAATAATCCATTTCCACATTTTCCGCATTTAATTATAATTTTAGTGGCAATAATAATTTTGGTGGACAACTTTTCAAGTCATGATTATATTGTACATTGACAGAACTGTGTATATTTATATTTAATTAGGCCGTATATTTGCGTGTTTTTTTAAAAGACTGGTTAAATTGCAGGCATGTCGATAAAGATATTGCATTGTTTTGAAACAATGGACCCAAACATATATAACGAGGTGCCTTCAAGAAATATTGTTAATAAACAAAAACAGAAATTCTTACAAGATCTATAATAACAAGGTAAATATGAAAGTTGTAGAGAACACTCATTTTATTGTTTTAACGCAGCTAACACCAGACTAATTGATATATTTATCAAAAACTATAAGTATGCGTACATAAGACAGCTAGCAGTTTTGCGTTCCGAATAAGAAATCATGCCCGGTTATTAATTTTACGCATAATTTAGTTTGTTATTCGAATTTTAACCTGCACGCTTATCTGGACCTTATTTGGACGCTTTAATTTCTGTGTGGTATTCGCATAGATATTGAACTATAGTATATTGACACAAAGATAGGACATCCTATCGTAATCGTTGTTTCTATAGTAGTTTAGTTTTCACTAACGATTGGAAAAAAATGGTTGTGTATCGGTACAATACAGGATAATTATGTAGGAATGCATCTGTGTACTTCTGGAATGATATGTCGTACTTATTTTTGTTACTCAAATGTTCACATTTTAGGGACTGCACGGTTTAAATAAGATGTTACTAGCAATTAGGTATCCACTCTGCACGGTTAATCGGAACTGAACGTTTATTGGAAATAGTAAAATTATCCCCACTGCACGGTTATAGCGAACACAAGAGTACAGGAATCAATATTTGCGAAATGTGGTGGCATGCTTTTTTATAAATAAAATTTAATAAATAAAATAAATTTTTTATAAATAAAAATTCTCAAAACATTAGAAAACGTTAAAAAGCCCTATTTTCCTCATGAAGACCATGCATACACTTGCAAATAAAGAATCACACTTACAACAAGACTATCGGTAAAGTAGAAACAAACAGCAAGCGGCATAACGTTGGACACTTTTTCAATCACCTCACTAAAAATTAAATTATTTAGAAATTATAATTATTCCATGTTTCATATAATTTAGAGTTGTTTACTATCGCTTTATGTGTGTATATAACTTACGATTCATTTGAAAAAATCAATGGTATATAATCGCGAAGGGACAGCAACAATGTGGACACCGAAATTCCGATTAAAACTGAAAGTATTTCAACCAGAATTCTGTAACATACTCTGAATAAGAATGAGTATTATCAACAAAAGTAAAATATGCCAGAGAACCGTTTTAATTTCTACTAGCTAAAGTTAATTATAGTTTAAACAAAATGCTCCACCTCCAAAAATAGACAACTTGAAATTGCTATCTGTTTAAATTGATAATAATATAATTGAATAATATTTATTCTAATAATAATTCAAATACAATTTTTTAACTATTTATTTAAACTTTTTAGTTAGTAACAACACATGTAATATATATTTCAAGTATTAGCATTAAAGTATTGATGTATTAAATATAATTATTTAAATATTTATTGAGTTTATTCTCATAGTTTTGTGTCCTTAGATTTCGGTATATCGTTTAAAATTTTAATTTAATTCATTTGAAAAAATTTAATTTTATAAATTATAGTTAATTGATAATGAATTATTACTTTAAAATCTCACTATATGATTTTTTAAAAACTAATTGATTAAATCAATTGATTATTTTTTAGCTTAAAGGTTAAAATTCTAATTAAGTAAAGGAGAGTCACCAATGACGAACAATCCGGTCCGATACGTGGTCATGGCGGTACGTGGCAGGTTCCCTCCTAAATATTGCCCAACTTGAATATTAACGGCAACAGAAATACCATATGGTATCTACAATTATTTTGAAATCTTTAACTCTTTAACTTGTTAATTGGAATTGGCGTTTAAAATATTTGAAAAAACAAACTCGCTTAATTCACAAAAATGTATAACTTTAATTTAAAGAAAGAGTTGACTATTTTTTTAAAGAAATTGTGTTGTTAAAACTTGTATTTTATAAAAAATTAACATTTAACAAAACGTAAAAGTTTAATTTAAGGTTGCGGTTTTTTCATAACAAATTATAGATTTAAAATTGATTTAAAATTTTTTTTAAATCGTCTAATAAAATATTGGAAAATATCTCTACACAATATGATAATTTAATAAATATCTATATAATATGTTAAGTATATGTTAATCTATGGTTATTGGTTTTGATTACTATGCCAATTTTCAAATTATTCAATTTTATTCGAATGGTTTCATTATTTTAAAAAATGCTTGGAAGAATGTCAGATATACAGGGTGGCGCATAAGTTGCTTGACCCACTTTCACCCATGGAATACTTGAACAAAAACCGTCAAATTTAAATAAAGTTAATTATATTAATAACAATGTAATACATTTAATAGTCATTTAAAACTGCGAAATAACAAAACTGACCTCTATTCTAAATGTTCAAAAAGCCCTCCATTTACAGATACACAGTCTTGCAGTCGTCGCTGAACACTCTTGGCAACCTTCCGGCAGAGGTCTGGAGTGATGGTGTTGAATGCATCTTTAATTCGGTGTCTCAATTCTTGTAATGAATGTGATTTGACAGAATATACCTTGTCTTTGATCACACCCCAAAGAAAAAAATCCAGAGGTGATAAATCTGGGGATCGCACCGGCTACTCTATGGGACCTCTACGACCAAGCCATCGTCCAGGAAATTTTGTGTCGAGCCATTCTCTGACAATAAGACCATGTGAAAATAAAATTGTTCAAGATCAATCAGATTGGAGGCACTGGGGATGAATTCCTCCTTTAACATTGTGAGATAATTTACTGAGTTCACTGTATCTTGGAAAAAGAATGGTCCAATTAGACCTTCACTACATAAGCCTGCCCAAATGGTTAAACCAGGCATATTCACTTCATTCTCAATAATTTGGTGTGGGTTGGTAGCACTCCAATAAACACAATTGTGCCTATTTACATGTCCATTTAATTTAAAATTGGGCTCATCAGAATAAATAATTTTATTAAAAATATCTGGATCATCCATTGCGTATGCAAGGAACACTTCACAATACTGGAGACGTCTGTCCGGATCATCCTCGTTTAATGCTTGCAATAGGTGTGGTCGATATGGTTTCAAACCAAGATCGTTCATTATGCTGCCAAATGACCGTCTGGATATACCCATTTCTGTAGAAGCACGTCGCTGTGATTTTTTCGGGCTTTTAACAAAAGCTGCTGCCACTAGTTCCGTATTCTCTTCATTTCTATGTGATCTTGGTGCTCCAGTTCTGTGAGCATCCGCCACAGTGCCTAACTGACTAAACTTGTTCACTAAATTAAACATAGCTTGCTTTGAAGGAGGAGGTGATTGAAATGTTTCTGCCCAACGATCTGCAACGTATTTGTAAGTCAGGTCTCCCAAGTAATAATTCTTGATTACGTGAATTCGTTCATTTAAATTTAAGCGTCTGTTTCCGTGAGCCATTACTGCTAAACTGATTTCTAACTGACTAACTAACTTCAATCTTAAACCATAGAATAGTGTTCAGTGAGACAAGTTAAATAAATAAATCGATAATGCAGAGATATTGCATAACTCAATAGATAGTATATAGCGCATAGAATATAAATTATTAGCGAATAGATTATTGGGTGAAAGTGGGTCAAGCAACTTATGCGCCATCGATATTAATCTATAATAGACCAAGTATTCAATGGTGATGAAACAAATTTTGCAATGCCAGAAACTTCCACAAATGTCAATAATCGTTTTGTCAACGTCACTGATGTAGAAATACGGAAAAGATTGATGAGTCGACTCCCGAAAATACAAAGAAAAAGGTTAAATGGACAATCAAGATTTTCAGGGATTGGCACAATCATGTCATACAGTCAACAATAACAGATGAAAATGTACTGAATGTGTTTGAAGACATAGATTAAATGTCAGCTTACCAATTAAATTATGTGCTGCAAAAATTCATATTTGCAGTTAGGAAACAAAATGGTGATGATTACCCACCAAAATCACTGTAGGATATTTTTGCTGTGATCAATTACTATACTCAAAACAACTTGAATCGTAAATGGTCTCTATTTAAAAGTATTGAATTTCTGGAGTCCAGAAAATGCCTAAGCACCGCTATGAAAATTCCGCTGGAAAAGGAATTATTTCAGGGCAACAGCGATCTAAACCAATTTCAATTAACCAAGAAGACACACTATGGAAAAGTGACATTTTGGGTAAATCAAATCCTAAATAGTTGCTTCAAACACTAGTATACTTGTTTGGGGTACATTCTTGCCTGCGTGGAGGTAAGAAACTTCGTCAGTTACGGGTTGGCCCGAATTCGCAATTACAATTAATAATTGATTCGCAAGGAAAAGAGGGCCTTCAATACACCGAAGACGTTTTTAAATGACGAATCACGACAGATGCCTGGTATGCGTTTACAAATTTTATGTTGCAAAAAGACCAGCCGGTGCACGTGAAGACTCCCCTTTTCTGGCATTTAACAACTCACAACACGTCTGGTTTAAAAACATGGCATTGGGAGTTAATTACTGCAGAATATTGTTCAAACGTTGACTGCAGGACTTCCAGGACGTTTCACAAATCAAAGTCTCCGGCGAACAGGAGC
>JAUZNC010040347.1:0-17797 GCA_034780395.1 Vannuccia rotundouncinata | reverse complement strand
TCGCTTCGCTATCTCGTAATAATAGATATCCTCGTATGGAAAAGTAGCACTTTTCCAATTTCAGGAAAATAGTTATTGTTGTTAGGGCCCCTAGGTAGTCTATATTCAAAATTTACCTCCCATAAAAGTGTCAAAAATCGTAAAATATAAAACTATTATATTGTAAGAATATTTTCTCAGAGGGCCTTTAGCTGCATTCTAGGCTGTGAAATCCAAAAAAATTTGACCGCGTAGCCATGCGCCCTCTTGATAATATGGCGCCCCCCTTCTCTGTGTGTCGCACCTTCTAAATATTGCTGGCCCGGCCCTGGCTTGTGCGGTTTTCTCCGGAAACGCTCTTTTGTATAGGAATATATCAAAGATTAAAAAAACAAAGTCTTCATTTCACATAATTACGATATGATAAAGCGTGCACTATTTTTAGATATCGTGATTTAAAAATTATATTGACAAAAGATATTTAGTTCTTAAAATTGAAAAAGCTATTTATTATTATTAATTATTATTATTATAAGATACCACCTATCATATTTTTCAGGACTAAAAAAATAAAATATGTAACGTGGTACAAATTTACAACCCCATCAAATGTTTGTATTCATTTTTTACAAAACGGCCTTGTCGCGTGTTGCATTCGTCGCCAACAAATATATTTTAAAAATATCTTTGTAATAAATAAAGATCAATCAATTTTGCATAAAATACAAAAAAACATATTTTTTGTTTTTTTGAAGCTCTATATTATTTTGAATCAAATAAAACGAATAACATTTATTATTAATTTTTATAAAAATATAGAAATATGATTTTTTCTCTTATTGTGCCATTTTTATGGAAACATTTCATTATTATTTAACTTGCAATATTCTGTTATCAATTTTATTAGTGTTCACAATTCTTTTCATCGGTTTTCTAAAGGTCTTTAACATTTATGTTTACATTAGATTTTAAGCATCGTTTTGTTTTAGAAATGTTTGGCTTTAAGGTATAGTTTTTCAATGAATATAAAATATATAATTACAAAAAGTACAAAAGCTAACGTTTTTCAAAACTTTATTAGAATGCAAAATTGTTATATTCCGAATGTTTATAATTTATTTTCAATTTAAATTAATTACTAAACGACATAACTTCTAAAACAAATTATTAGTGAAGTTAGCAATTTAAACAATTGATCCATATATTACAGATTGCAAAAACGGATCTTGGATGTAAGGAAAGGGGCATCGCTAGTGGGACCAATACAATGGTTTTATTTTAAAAACGCGAATCTGGAGCATCTGAGAGCTAAAGTATTTATTTATTGGTATAGTATAACTTCCTATGACTTTATGGGCGTTATTAACATTAAAAACCTGAGAGGTTAATTTGAAAATGCCTATATGAATTCAGAAGTTACAATGGAGATTTCAAGAAGAAGAATGTATTTATGCAGTGTAAAATTATGAATAGTTCTCAAATTTTCCTCATTTCTCTTCCTGTTATAATGTAAATAACATTATATCTTAAATATTTTGCAGAACAAGTATAATCCAGGAATAATTACTATCGTCTGAAACTATCTTTAGATAATAATCCATTTGTTTTTTAATCTGTTTATAATTTTTTAAGATCAATATTAAGTATATGATACATATTATGCTTTCGGCAAATATTATTATCTAATAAGTAGGTATGATGGAGAAAGGTTTATTTATTTAAATACTAAAATTTCATAATTATTTTTTCAGATGGAATATTATAGAATATATTTACTTTCCCAGATAAATGGTATTTCCTTTTATGGTTTCAGATAAAAGAATGATAATTAATAACAAAACAAAAAATTGATCCACGTTGAATATTTTCTTATATAGTATATGGAAGATTTTTGAAAGAATCACTATGGAACTCTCTATAGAAGCTAATTTGACAGGTGGGGGAAGGGTAGAAGAGAGATAGCAACGAAGAAAGGGAGGAGAAAGGTAAATGTAAGGTTTGAAAAAACTCGAATGACCTCATCAATTTGAGAATGTATACCTACCTACTCTGTTTACGGCAGACACATCTAGTCAAAGCCAATATAGTTATACACGGGCGATCTGAAACCTAATCTAAGAGATATTTTCTCCTCATCACACACCATCCTCGTGCTTTCCATTTTTTCCTTTGAAAGGCGTGCAAAAGCTCCCTCGGCTTCAGTCGATCTTTGTAAATCCTTTCAGTGTCTCAGTTTTAAGAGCTCAGAGAGAAAAAGATGCCCCCCTCCTCGCGTCCCCATCTCGAGTTTACGAGAAAGCATTTACTGAATCTGTGTTAGTTGGAGTATTCGCTCGAGGAAACCCAGTCGCTAATTCTTCATCTAGAAATGTATTACATTATTTTTTTCTTGACTCTTGTTTGTAAGGAAAAGGACTAAGGGAAAATATTTGAGTAGACAGCAAAATTCAAATATAATGGAAAGTTTTTTAGAAAATTAAAATGTTTCTATTAAACGGAAATTAACTAAACTTCACTACAAACTGTGACTATTTGACACCGATGGAAAAAGTTGTGTTAGTGTTATTATTTATTTCTGTCGTTCCGAACCCACTCGATGGCAAAATCAATAAATTACGTGTTGGAGGACTTTTCTTGGCCACTCCAGAAGATCAAATGGTTCGTCGCTTGATCTCTAGAGCATTTGATGAAGCCAACGCCGCAAGAAAATCTTGGCAAGCACCCCGAATTGAACTTGTGTGGAGCATGATGGACTCGAGTGACGATCAATTTATTGTTGGACGGAAAGTTTGCAGTTTGATTTCGTCCGGTATCATGGCAATCATGGGCCCCAGCCGTCCGCTTCAGTATTCGGACATGGTATCAAAGCTGTGTTATCAACTGGACTTGCCTCACCTAAAATGGCGTCTCTTTTCACGACAGAAAACAGAACTAGATTTTTCCATAAATCTAAGTCCTACTATAGAGCAACTGAGTGCCGCTTTGATTGATTTAGTGGAATTCTTCAAGTGGCCTGACTTTGTATTCATATATGACAATAGTGAACGACTGGGTCATATTGAAAGCATGATGGTGCAATATTCGGGTTTAGCCAGTGATGATTATTCCATCTACATTCGAAAGTTTGATGAGGAAACGCTGTATGACCTTTTAAGATTATTCAAAACGAAAAAACGACTACGCATTATGGCGGATTTGAGTTTGAAAAATACGGAACTTTTGCTGCAGGCAGCTCTAAATCTAGGAATGATCAATCGTAATTATCATTTTATTCTGACTAATCTTGACGCACTGACAATAAATTTCAGTAATTTTCAACATAATTATGTGAACATTACTGTCATTGCACTTCGTGGTTTAGACTTCCCAAAAATTCTTGACAATATGATACGCAATCCTACAGAAACTCCTTTTTATCCCGATGATCGTATAAACACGAACGCAATCTTAGCCTACGATGCCGCCCTGATTATTGCTAGACGATTGCAAGCAACCTCCTTCACAAACATCAATAGTCGTCTAGCAAACATGTCTTGTGGAAAGGAAAATAACTTTTTGAGTAGATCAAATCTTGGACTTTCTCTGCTCAACGATATAAATTCGGCACACCTCACCGATGGATTATCAGGACCATTGGCTTTTCGCAATGGCCAGAGAGATATGTTTGGACTTGATGTCTATCATATTTCCACACATGGAATGCGCAAAGTGGGAGAATGGGATTTTATTAATAATCTTAAAATCTTAAAGAATCCCTACGATATTGAGATGGTGTTTCCATTGAAGAATAAAATTATTCGAGTTGTTACTGTGCTCCAAGATCCATTTGTTCAAGAAAAAATAGATGCTGCAAACCGAATTGGTAGAGATAAGTATGAAGGCTTTTGCATTGATATGATGGAGAAAATAGCCAATGCATCCGGCTTTGAGTGGACAATTTATGTGGAAAAGATGAACACTTACGGGACATTAGAATCCGATCAATGGACAGGAATGGTACGTGAACTTCTGGATAACAATGCTGACATTGCTTTGGGTGCCTTTACCATTAGCTATATACGCGAAAAAGTCATTGATTTCACTAAACCATTTATGAATTTAGGAATAAGTATTTTGTTTAAGAGACCAAAGGGTGAAAAACCGGGTCTGTTCTCATTTCTGAATCCGTTAGCAACCGTAATATGGCTTTATGTAATGGTGGCATATTTGGTGGTGACTCTAGTTATCTACACAATTGCCCGGTTTTCTCCATATGAGTGGGTGAATCCACATCCTTGTGAAGAGACAGATTATGTCCAAAACAGTTTCACTTTATCGAACAGCTTCTGGTTTGCTCTTGGTACTTTGATGAATCAAGGTTCGGAGATAAACCCCCGTGCAGTCTCGACGCGGATAGTTGGAGGTATATGGTGGTTTTTCACACTTATAATTATTTCCTCATACACCGCAAACTTGGCAGCATTTCTTACTATTGAAAATAGAGTTTCCCCTATAGAGAATGCTGAAGATTTATCGAGACAAAGTTCCATCACTTACGGAGCTTTAAAGGGTGGTTCCACAATGTCATTCTTTAAAAATTCTAACATCTCAACATATCAGCGTATGTGGGATTCAATGCGAATACAACAGGACCGTGTTCTCACGTCGACTACAAAACATGGAATTAACCGTGTAAAAAGTGAGAACTACGCTTTTCTTATGGAGTCTGCAATGATTGAGTACTACAAAGAACGAGATGACCGCTGTGAGTTGATACAGGTCGGCGGCTTGATTGATAGCAAAGGCTACGGTATCGGTGTAGCCCCAAACCTTACAGGACTACAGGACGAACTCACCCTTCGCATTCTGGAGCTACAGCGGGATCAGGTTCTTTACGCTTTGGAGAACAAATGGTGGCGCGACAGTGGATCTTGTCGGGGTCAGGACCACAAAGGGGGCAACAAGGCGGAACACCTTGACATTCACAACGTGGGCGGGATATTTGTTGTGTTGGTAGTTGGGCTGTCTGTAGCTATCATAATAGCAATTATTGAATTCATTTGGAACTCTCGTCAGCACGCGGTTCATGATCATCGATCGATTTGTCAGTCAATGGCGGACGAACTCAGTTTTGCACTCAATTGTTATGGAAGTTCCCGTCGACTGCGAATAGCACGTCGAAGAAGTAATACATCTCTCAAACACAGATCTAGTTATTCCGGACACCCACATCCATCTCATATTTTGGAGACAGTAGACTTTAAAGAGACGGTTACATAATATGATTAAACTCTTTGTATAACTTATTTATGATATTTATATTTTGGAATTTTAGCATTTGAAATAGTTATTCCCAATTTATCGATAGCTTTATTATATTTATCATCCGTCTTTTATAATTCGTAAAAATATGTATTAGATAGTATAACTATATAATATTATTATGCACATATTATTATTTATATTAAAAATTTAATTTCTTTCTTATGACGTTATTGTTTATGTGTATATGTATGTATTTACCTCTTTCCTACAGATTAACATTATTGTTACATTTTGCTTCATTTCCATATTTCTTGAATTATACATAATTTAGAAATAAACAATAAACCAAAACTGAAAATGTTTGCAGTAACTTAATATCATAAAAGTTATATATTATATTCGTAGCACTCAATAAATGTTACAAGAATCAATTATTTCAGACTTAAGTAATTCTTTGACTTGAGTCCGTATTAATTGAGAATTGTTTAGGCGTTCTTTTCGTGACTCGTATTCGTATAAAGTTTTTTTTTACCAGGATATGTTTTATATATTTCATAACAGATTGATTGTTAGTTACCGAAAATTTCTAAATAAAAATAATAAAAAAAAGAAAACTAATTTTTTCGAATTATTTAAATGCTGTCTTAACTCACAAAAAATATAATTAAAATATACAAACATAATAGGATTTACAGAAATTTCAATCGCTTTTAATACATGCATATCACATAAGTTGTTCCAAAATACATTCCACATATAACTTCATTCATTAAAGTGTGTTTTAAAACAGCTAATAATTGTAGAATATCTTGTAATATGTAAACTGCTTTTATGTTATTTTTTGTATATATTTATATATTTCACGGACATTTCAGAAATTCTAAGTAGAGTCCGCTACAAAGGAACCCGTAAAACTTCTAATTGTTGCATACTGCAGATATGAACAAGTTATCCAGTTTCCCAATTGATCTATTCTAAAGGATATAACGTTTGTCACAAAGATGGACAAAAACGTTTCTCTACAGCTAAATTAAATTCAGAAATTTGCAAAGTCATCTTAAGGGAAGTAACTTGACAAGCAGCATAATTCCTCAGAATCGATCAATATAAATGTGGGAGTAAGAAAAGTATTTCTCCATCTGTATATCTGAAATGATCGATTATCAAATCCTTCAATGATTACAAAAAAGATTGAACAATTGTCGAATTTCCATTTTGTAGAAAAACTATAATTTACAAAAAAATTTATAGAATACAATATGTTGTCTGTATATATGATTTAAACTTGTTTTCATATATTGTATCTCAAAAATAATTTTCTTGAATTTGGTGTTATATTAGAGTAAATATACATTGAATATAGTGAAAAAGTTTAATATTATTCTAATTTAATTATTTTATTATTGAAACATAGATTATATACATCTGTAAGCGTCATTATTCATCTCAATTATAAACCGAAAACAGATTAATTTATCGCGTTAATAATTATAAAAAATCGATGTTGCTATCGGGAATAATATATTAGTTGTAAAATATTATCAGTTCAAATGGTTAAGATATTTATATAGGTAATAAAAGAATAAATATATTCTAGTACAGTGTGTCGTAAAAGTCTCTGTCGCAAGCAAAACATCTGCAAATAACATTTGGACACTAATACTCAGATAAGAGCACGAATAATGCATAAAATGATGAAATAGTCAAGTAAACATAATATAGTGACTAGATTTCCTTCTACATCTGCCACAATCGTCATCGAATTCGTTAAAGGACCAGCAAAGGACTTAGGGAAAAGGACTTAGTCATTGTTGAAACCACTTGCTTTCGATTGATAACTGACGGTACGTCTTCATAAGGAAGTGTAGTACAGGAACATGTCGTTTTTCCAAGAGATATCGGTGATATGGCGTTGTGATCCCGGTTCCTTTTTCTTTTTTTTCGTAAAAAAACCGTCACATTAAACATTCGAGATATCTTGTAGGCATTTCTTCAATATTCGTATAGGGAGATTATTATCTTGTAAGCATGTATTAAGCAACTTGACGTCGCTCTCAGTTTGTTTTTCGGTATTTTTCAATTTGGCATCATCTCTAATTCTTGGATCTTGCGTAGTCCTGGTTTTCTGATAAATCGTTATTCACAATAGTCTTGGGCAGTCCGGTCCATTAATTATTCGTATCATTATTTTCGTCCAAAAAATATTTTAGGACCTTCCAAACCTTTGATCATGAATTACCAGTTATCCGACTTAAATTCTTTTTTATATTATAATAATGACTTGGAATTTTTCATATTGCAGTATTTTGAAATTTAAATTTAATTATATTGTATAATTGGCAATTTGCAAATATCAGAATAGGCTGGCTTATATATGCAGAAGTTGATTTTACGGGGACGACGCGGTCCTGAAATTCTGCCTTTGACGTCCTCAAACGTGTGTGCCATTATACTATTATAATAAATTGTCATAATGTTTTATACTTGCAACCCCAATTATGTTCAATTCAAATATGTAGACGACTGAATGTTCTCTTGTTGATCAATTCCAGAACATAACGTGGAAATTTATTGAAGACTTCGCGCATTCATTCTTTCAATTCATCAATAGTTATTCATGGTCCGAGGGAGACTATTTTGGGATTCACCTTACTTCCTACAAGGAAATTGTCGCATGAATTCAGAACTGGACTGCAAAGTGGGTAATTAACATTACGTACTCTGGAACATTTCTGTTAGAAATGTTATGGTGGACAGAGCATTATGTGCGGGTGCACCATCCTGTTGAAAGTGGGATGACAACAAGATGGCATCCGTTTCCAAAGCTAGAATTAGTTGGTCATGAATCATTATTTGCGATGTACATGCTTCATATTTATGTTGCAGCAGTAATTTGTCCGTTACACCCTGCGTATTTTACAAACAATTTTTAAATTGATAAATCATTTTTAGAATAAGTCTGTCTCAAAATTATTTCATTATTATATACGTTTCCTGAAATATTTTGACTCACTTTTGGATAATGCTATCCTATGTCTATGAATTATTCATACATATTAAACTTTTAATATATAAACAAATACTTGTCAAAATATTTATAAATGTAAACTAATATTTTGAAATATTTATGTCTATATAATTATATTTACAAAATGAATAATTTTAAATAATAAGTATTTATAAAATGGTAAAAGTACCAAAGTGGTAATTCTACCTAAAGTAATTAATAAGCTTGATTTCCACAGTAGTAGTAAAATATCGCTGTAAATTAAATATAGTTTTAATATATAGAAATTTAACAATATTTTGAAAATAAATGTTTACAATTATGCAAAATATAGAAAATTTATTCGGGATATAATAAAAATAATTCATTAACTAACTTTATTTATATTATATACACAAAGTTAGTTAATAAATTTTTTTTACTTGTCATTTATTATCATTAGTCCACTTTTGCTAGACAATGTACGACATAATGCCCACTTTTTGCTAGACAATGTACGATTATATTATTATATTTAACAGTTAAAATGACTAGTAGATTGCCTAGTTAATTGATTGCCTAGTAGATCGATTAGAAGTTTTATGTTTGTCACATTTTAATTATATATGTATAACTTTAAGTAATCTTAATTGTGTAATACATTTTGTATAAATCAATTTCTTTCCTATTGTTCTTTAAAAGATATTAACTGTATATAAACATATTGGCTTCTTTTTTGTCTTCAAAAACTTATTTGAGAATCTCAAATTTAAAGTGAAATTGAGATGGTTACATTTTATTTTAAATATTATTAATTAAGTATGTGGTGACATACTATAACAGAATTTTAATTATTATTGTTTTTAAGAGGGATATTAAATATCAAATTGTTTAAATGATTCTTTAAGTGTGCAATACTTTTCTTTTTCAGGGTTTTATCTTTATAACATGCAATACAAGTGGATTAAAATTAAAAATATCTTCAAGACAATTTTTATATTTTGGAGTAGTAAATTTTGCAAATTATTAACTATACACAGACTGCTAGTCTGTCAATAAATTAGATTTAAACAAAAAAATTTTCCTTAGCGTAATCACAGATAAGATCTTGGCCATTTCCTTAAATCTATTTATACATAAAATGGGATTTCCATGGATGGAATTTACAAAAACCCTGAGCCAGAAAAACTTGACTGTGTATTATATCAGCCTTTATTCCATGATAATTATACGTTGAATATGTATCAATATTAGGATCGATTTAACTAGTGAAAATTGGATTGCATGTATAATATATGCAAGATATGCAGCCTGGTGTTCCAATATATATATATATATGTTGGTAACCAGTTCAGGACTTTTGCTCAGTCCTCAACTGGGACCTCAATATAAATTTTATTAATAAACTTGACAAACACTTAATATTTTCATTATTTTTCATTTTAATTTCTGCTATTACATATTACAATAAAGAAATTAATCTTTTAAGTTTGGAAATTGCCTCATCAGATAGGGACTTCTCATAATGTATTAAGTTTGAGTTTTACAAATAGTAGTATTCCTAAATGATTGGATTAAAGTCTGACCAGTTGGGGACCTGACCACTTAGGGACTTTTTTTATAATATTTATATATTCCTGAACTACCCAGAAATACCAAAGTAACTGTCATTTTTAAATTAATTAAATACTCTGAACAAACTATATTATTAATTCTACTACTTTAAAGAATATTTGTGCCAAATTTCAGCAAAAGATGTGGCTCTAAACCAGAAATATTTTTTTATATATCAATTTTATTATTGTAAATTATTTATTTTCCTAAACTTTAACTATATTAACTTATGGTAACTTTTTTTTCAAAACATAAGCAGTTATACAAATTTGTATCAAGATAACATTTTTGATAATAAATTATTATATTAATTTAACATAAATTTTTTTATAATTTTTGTTTAAATTATTTTATTTTATTTATTAATCAGCTGGTTGTAACAGTTATATTTTTGACATTTTTATAATGCAAAGAAAGGTATTTAATAATTTAACAAACTATTCAGAAACTATTTTAATTTACTTCCCCTCCCCCCTGCCCAATATTCCTTTAAATTGTATAAAACATTACATGTTCTAAAATTAAATTTTAAAATAAGTTGTTAATTATAAGATTAATGATTACAAAAAATTAATAAACTACAATAAAATAGTGAATAAATAAAATTTTGTTTAGTAAACTGTTATAAATAGATAATAAAAAAAATATAGCACTATATGTAAAAATTAATTTTATAAGTATATATATATAAACTGCATGGTATACAGATTTTGACAATTATAACAAGGAACAAAATATTGCAAAACAAAATTTGTTAATAAAATTATTTTATATAGTATTGATTAATACTGATAAATTGCATTAAATACTCTAGTAAAAAGTCATGATATTAAATGTGAATTAGAGAAATGAGATTAGACTAGAGAGCAAATTCATCACTGAAGCAGACCTGCCAACTGCCCCACTTTTTGCGGGATAATCCCGCTTTTTAATCCCGCATCGCATAAAGCAACCACAATATGCCTATTGATTTTTTTAGTCTAGTTTTATATATTATATCAATGCCTCCTTTGATATACAAGGCGACATTGACCAAAAAGTTGCTTCTCTTCGCCAAAAAGCAAAGTTGCAGGGTTCGTATGGTTTGGGAAGGTTTTGGAAAAACAAAAATAAAATTCCAGGGCCTGGAAAGTTTGTAAAAAAAGGGGGAAAGGGAAAAAAGTTTGAGAATTTTTGTGTTGTTGTTTTTTTGTAGTCATTATAATATGTAGTTAAATTAAATATGTTTGGCATTGAAACATTCAGTGTAAAAAAGCATGTTTTAGAGAACATTCTATAATGGACAACCAATTCCTGAGATGCTCTCTTGTGCATTCTAGGTCTCAAAAACGAAAAATTTTCCTTGCAAGCGCGGATTTATAGGCTACGTTGTCCACATAGCCATACACCCAGGATATTGGGTGGGGGGGCCTTGGTGTCCCGCTTTTGAGTTCCAAAAGGTTGGCAGGTCGGCTGAAGTAATGGATTAGAAAACATTTAACATTGGATAAATTATCCTTTACATTGTTTGCTACTTGAATGGGCATATTGTCAAAGTATTCTCTTCTAAATTTGGAATATATATAGTAAGGATGGTCATGGTAAAAAAAACTTTTCAGTTTTTTTAAATTTTGTAACATCAACTTTAAAATAAACAGCATATACATATATTTCTGCATGTTTTAAAACAAGACAATCTGTGGCACAGCTATATGGAATTCCTTCTTAGGGCCCTTGCAAACCGAAGATCTTGAAAAAATTGACACTAAAAAATAAATCGCATTTTCTCATGTGTTTTTACTTAATATTTATTGTTGTCCTCATAACATTGACAAATTATATTTTGTCTTTGGGTTGAGTTGTCCCATTACCCCCATCTTTATTCCAATCGGATATACAAAATTATTTAATAAATAAAAGACATTAGGGGACCTGTGCACCAAACCCAAAGCTTTCCAGTGCTTTTGCAACTAGTAATGTTGATTCTAGGAGAGTACTGACCATTGGTATATGCTTTGTGTTGCTGGAACCACTTTACTAGAATCCTTATACCAAAGTACCATAATTTATTGGTTTTTTGCAAGCTATATTTCATAGCCAGTACCTACTGACTGCCACAAGGGGGTTTATTTGCCCATTTATAGCCATTTTACTCATTCATTGGGCTAAAACTTGCTCCCATTGGATACCTGGCCACTTATTGGGCATGCTGGCAGTAGGCTAATTCATCCCAATTTTTGTTTGCACTTTCAGAACCCTGTCCACCAAATAACCTTATATGTGGCACTGCTGGGATTTGAATGGGGGGTCACCTGCTCTGAACCCAGTTATGTTTACCACTCAGCTACTAGCTGCTCAAAGTGATGTGTGTATGAGTGGGACCCTCATGTAGGTACAAATACAGGAGAAAATTATAGTTATAATCATGATTTCATTACTACATTTTGCATATTTTTTCTGATAATGATACTGATAATATTACCCATGTTTCTAAAATTTACTTTACCAATTTACAAAAAAAAATTATAAATCTGTACAGATATTTAGAGTTAATTGAATATATTCTATTTATTCCTTTTTCATAGATTAATTCTAAAGCTAAATATATATATACAGTCTACTAAAGTTAATAAGAACTACTGGCTAATTGGAACACAAATCAAACTCCTGAATTTTTTGCCTATTGATACAATATTTTATAAAATGGTAATCGGAACACCAGCTAATGTGAATTATGAACAGAATTTATAGAATGCCATGGTCCCTATACATACAATGTATTTTACATTTGCTAATCAGAACAGCTCATCTATACAATATTATAGATATATTATATGTACTCATACTTTCATTTGGGGATTATAAATAAATCCAAGGTCATACTTTTCTGTAATCTAAACCCTGCCAATTATTGACATGTATGGTGTGAGAATATTAAACAGGCTAGTTATTTTCATCACCTATTCAAATAATGGTATTTGACACCATTGTGGGTGTCATTGTGTGTACAACTATCCAAATAACAGTACACAGTGTCATTTTATGATTAATGAGACTGCTAAAGGCTTGGCTCATAATAGATTTCAAATCAATGTCAATAGTTAAATCAATGTAATCACTTATTAATCATAGAATTATTAAGTAAAATTGTTCTGAAAAAAGTAGATTTTCGATTATTTATATTACTGCTTTGTTATTAATTAACAATTATTATAATTGAGTCACAATCGTAAGTAAGTTCATCTTATACTACTAAAAATCGATTTTTGTCTAATCAGAACTCTGGTTAATTGGAACGAAAATGCTTGCATTTTGCCTGTTCTAATTAGCTTGAGTAGACTGTGTATATTTTGGATTAATTCTCTGTGAAATAATGAAATAAATTTTTATCATTCTTTTTATTTAACCATTTTTAATATAAATGTGTTGCCTTTAAATATATAATTTTTTAATTACTATATTAAATAAATAATTATACAGTATACATTTTTGTTAAAATTTTAATTTTTGCACAAAATTACTATTTTTTGAAACCTTTTAAAATTGAGACCTTCCTAGTGATGCAAAACATGCAAATCATATTTACTTGCTCTTACCACCAATTAAAAATGATTTGAACCATCTTTAGATTACATGTTTATAATGTTTGATTGATTCATAACATTTGTGCCCACTTATATAGTACAGTGCTTTATATTAATAAACAAAATGTCAATTCGTCTTTACATGCATCAACCCTACAAAATTATTGATATATATGTAGACAACATTATTTTCAATTGGAATCTAATGCACTATTTTTCAACATTGATTGATAAAATTCTTAATAAACTTTCCCTAATTAAACTTATGTTGCTTGATTTATTATAATAATTTTATATTGTACACACATTTCAATAATTTGTTATGCTTGATGCATGGACATACCAATAGTAGTTACCATAGATAAATATGCAATATGATCTTAAGATTATATAAATCCCTTAAACAAGATTAACATAGTATATATTCTTTATAAGATCTATTATTTTTAGTTGAAACATCAAATCTGTATGTATATTTTATTTTATTAAATTTAATTGTATATGGTTAATTCAGGTAGAACTAATATTATGAATGTAAATAATATTCAGCCTGGGCCTACGATAGACAAAATGCACAAATAAAATCAGTCCTGATTAGAAAAATTACTAAACTATTTATATTAATATATTATTAAATAAGTAAATCTTTGGAGATTTATTAGGGACATTTTAATCTATAATATTATTCATTATTAGTGAGGCAATACCATGTCCCAGCCCGGTTAATATATAAAATCCAACCTGGCCCAGTCTAAGCATCACAAATATAATTTTTACAATTTAATTTGATTTGATTATCAATGTTATACAGATTTATATTTTTAAACATTATTTTCCTATTATGCCATTTAGCTGGCTAAATATTCTACCAAACCAACTACTTTTCTCTCTTGACATTGCCTATTTTCAAATATTAAAGTGACATTATTTGATCTTACATTTCTTCAAAAGAGCTAAAAAAATATTAAAATATTACATGCAAATGAAATAGTAAGAAAATTATATAAAATCCAATTAATCTATGTTTCCTATGTTACTTCCATAATTAATATTTTAAAAAATCAATACAATCCCACAAAAAATCACAGCATACACATTAAATGGTATGTAACTGTAACCATAATTAGGAATTATTTTATTTTTTTGCTAACAATCAAAATTTCCTTATTTTTAAATGTATTACAATGTCTGCTGCTTTTAATAAGAAAGCTATAAAATAAATATTTCAACCTTTTTATCTCATTTTTTCCAAGAGTTATAATTATATAATTCTACTTGGTAACTAATTGTAAACTAATTAATATAATACCTTATAATAAAAATGTTAGTAAATATTTTTTAAAAAATCAAATATTAGCTATACAACCAGAATAAGATTGGAATTGCTTTGCAAAATTGAGAAAACTTAACAGTTTTTTACTATTTATGTTGGAAATTGAATTAAAATTGGTTAAAGTTTGCAGATTGTTATTAAATCTGATAAAGTACACAAATACAAAATAAATAATTAGTAAAACAATTTTAATTCTTTATATCTCAATTTGTTCTGATAAAATTGAGATGGTGCTACATGATACAATTTTAAATTATACAAAAGATTTCAATCAAATCTGTTAACTAGTCACTTGTTTCTTTTACAGAAACTCAGAAAATAAATTTTGAGTTTAGGATGTTGCAATTCACAAATTAAATGTTGAGGCTAACTGGTTTATGTTAAGAAAATAAAATGATAGGTATTCATTTAGGTGTGTACCTTTCTTCCATTATGTTATTTTTATTTGATAATCCAGTTTAATATAATATACTACTAAGAGTCATATCTAACATTTGTAATATATCTAATTGTAATCTCTCATTTTATCTGAAAAATTTTTAAAAATCATCTTTTTGTATGAAAAGAAAAAATGCACTATTTATGTAGTTACAAATTTGCACATTTTTATAAAATGAAACCACATGTTAATGATAATTAATAAATATGAGACTGTTGAATTCATTTAAGTCATTGTGAGTTTATTGTTTCTCGTCGCTTATTGACGTATTTTTTATATGAATATGTGAAGTCTTTTCAAACCTACATTAATATCCATATGCAGGACATGCTTAATCTAGACAATTGCACAAACTGGACGCTAATAAAGAATCAACAGTTTCCTTCAAGTACCTTTTCTATGTTAAATGGCAACTATAAATCAGATGTGCATAAACTGTACACCCGGACGCATTTCTAGAACACTCGTGCATTATTATAATGGTGCAATATCATAATTATATCTATTGATATATTAGACAATATTCATATAATGGGTTGCGAAGTTATCTTCTTTTGTTAACAAGTTAGTATGTTGGAATAGTATAGTATATCTATCCTGCACACATACATACACTGCAAACTTTACATGGACTACCTATGTATTTGGTGGTTTTTCTCGTTTTTATTAAACCGGACGATTTTTTAAATTTTATAGGTGTCCGGTTTAGTCGAAATAGACTATAAATTAATGAAATATGTATCGTAATGTTGTTTTATAGTTATTATTTATTAAGTTTTATTAATATCTATTATTTAAAATTACTTGGAGATGTCTAATGTGAGGAAATAATTGCAGATAACATGGCTCGGACATATGAAGATGAACTTCAATATTTGGAGAAGATCAATCCATATTGTTATAGAATTAAAAAGGGCTTCGTTAATAACATGCAAGTAAGTTACCATTGTTTTATTCAATGTTTAACGAAAATAAAGCATATCTCCCCCATTGTCAAAATTTCAGGTCGAAGGGGTGTTTTACGTAAACGATAAACTTGAGAAGTTGATGTTTGAAGAACTACGTCAACATACTAGGTCTGGTGGCTTTGGAGGCTTTCTTCCTGGCATGAAACAGATTGGTAATGTGGCGGCACTACCTGGGATTGTTCATGTAACTTAAGAGGAGAGATATTATCACAACTACTTCAGCTATTTTAATATGCGTTTCTTGTTACATAATTCAGAAATCTGTGGGGTTGCCTGATGTGCATTCGGGTTACGGATTTGCCATTGGTGAGTTCTACATTTGTTGTCATCCAGTTTTTATCCAGGTTTCAATAAAAGCGTTCCTCATGTTGATATTCTCCGTGGATTAGGCAACATGGCCGCCTTCGATATGGATGACCCAACAGCGGTGGTCTCTCCCGGTGGAGTTGGCTTCGACATCAACTGTGGTGTTCGTCTCCTCAGGACAAACTTGTGCGAAGAGGACGTGCAACCAGTGAAGGATCAGTTGACGCAAGCTCTCTTTGATCACATACCGGTTGGAGTTGGTTCTAAGGGGGTCATACCTATGAATGCTCAAGCCTTGGAGGAGGCGCTGGAGATGGGAATGGACTGGTCACTTAGACAAGGTGAGACGGATTAGGGATTTTGTTCTGGTTCAGATTAGCAGAACCCCTCTGCTTCGCCACCACTGCTGCTTTAGGCTACATCTGGGCTGAGGACAAGGAACACTGCGAGGAATATGGACGTATGCTGCAAGCCGACCCCTCCAAGGTGAGTGTTCGGGCCAAGAAGAGAGGTCTGCCCCAGCTGGGGACCCTAGGGGCGGGCAATCACTATGCTGAGATACAGGTTGTGGACGAAATCTTTGATCAGCACGCAGCCCGAACAATGGGTATCGATCGTCTGGGTCAGGTGTGCGTCATGATTCACTGTGGAAGTCGAGGAATGGGGCATCAGGTGAGAGCTAATTATTATCAAGATTTGATGGAGAACCTTAATTGATTATTTATTAACACAAATAATTTTGAAATGAAATGAGCTAACATTCTCTTTTTATTTCATTTAGGGTTTGAGTTGCCTCTTTCTACAATTTTTGGCTTTAAATAATACATTATATAGAGAGGAAATCATTGAGATATAACAATAAATTGATCAAATCACAGCCAGTCTACGCTATTCAACGAAATATGCTTCAACTTCAATATACTAAAATCATTTATTAAATATATTTTAGTTTGTAAATGTACTATTTTGGAAAAACTCCTGTTTATAATTTTTGACTCTTTTACTTAAACTATATACTATTATTTTGTTTAATAACTTTTTACTTTTGATCTGCTGTGATTCCTCAAAATATTTTCATATTTTCAAACTATGAAATGTCACAAAGTTCTTCATATTCTGAATAAAAGTACAATTCACTCAAGTTTTGGGTGCTTATTTTACTTTTTATTTGTATATAATACAAAACAAATTTTTGATGTTTGAAAGGTTAAAAGTAAAAAATTCACATTCCAAGTACCTTGGTATATAAACTATATATATATAAATCTTTCAGAAATATTCATTTTATAAATCGTATTTCACTGATCACTGTAAAATGACACAACATATTTCATGTTTTGCCGTTCTGTTCTGTTTAACAATTTG
>JAUZNC010040336.1:0-17801 GCA_034780395.1 Vannuccia rotundouncinata | reverse complement strand
CTGACCATATACCGACCTTCAAACTGACCATATACCGACCTTCAAACTGACCATATACCGACCTTCAAACTGACCATCATCTAGTGTATTCCCCTGCAATCTACTACATGTTTTATAATAATATAAAAATATTTACACTAAGAATAATTTTTAATTTAAAAATATTATTAAAAAACATTCTTTTAGTCAGCATATCTCAAAATTAATTCAATATTCCTTCTGCTATATTTTCTCCCCAATCTAAGAATTATGTTTTAGATATAGGTTTCCATGTAAACATGTAAAGTATTCATTGATAAGAACAAAATTACAATGGAATGTACAAATGAGGACAACTAATTAATATCTTTAATTAGCTGTCATTTTTATCAACATATTAAGAAAGTATTATAGTTGACACAGCTGTGATAATATTAATTTGTAAATCCAACATTATATTATTGATTCAAAGCAATCATTTCAAAAAATATAGAATAAAACAGTATAATTATTTGAACCAATTTGATATATAGAATTATAATCATTGATTTCATATTTTCGAAACAGAGAATTAATATAACTTTTAAATAAGAACTCTTATAATAACTTATTTATTACGAATCTAACTTAAACATAATTATAATTGGTTAGGAAAAAGATTTTAGTGGAAATATTTTTAATATTTATTAATTATTTTTTGTCTTTAGTTATATTTTTTTTTCTCTGAAAAATAAAATGGCAAAACAATACTTTACAATAAAGTAATTAAACATAAGTGGTAACTCTAGTTAAATGCTGCTCCGTAATAAAAATCAATCAAGTTCAAAGCGTTCAATATTGAAGTTTTGAAGGCAGTCGTCTAAAAAAGTGAATAAAATATTTTTTACTGTTTTATGAAGCAAACAAAAGTCTTCCTTCTACAACTTTAAATTTGTGACTCTGTCAAAATTCTTTTGTTTATGTAAATAATAAAGTATACGGCATACCTTTTTGTTATATTTCTATTGTTTGCATTCTGTTTTATTGCATAGCTTTGTTATCAAAGAAAAAAGTATTTTTGTTAGGAAATCAATAGAAATAGTTGGATAGGTACCTCCCTCGTTCCGAATCGAAGTATATTTGGGACCGTGCCACTCGCGGCCATTAAGATTTATCGATAGATAATGCTTAATTCTCCAAAAAGTATTTTTCAAATTTATATGCTTTTGTTTAAATTTAGTTTGATTACAATTATCCAACCGCTAACAACGTTTTAAAAATATTTAGATCCTTTTAGACATATCTGTCTCATTCTGACAACAAAGTTACACGACAAAGTTTAAGACTTTAAATTTTTTTCTCGGTAAAGGTTTGTTAATCGTTGTTTATGGTTTCCTTTATTACGTTTAACGAATGTAGTTTAAAAAAACAGAAGCAGACAAAATACATGTCCGGTGTGCATTTGGGCAAACCATATTTCATATATATCATATTTTACATTAATAATATAAAATATAATTATTCAGTATCTATCTTTCAATAAAGTGTTCAAACTGATTTATTTTACGCTGGTGTAAAAACAAATAAAATATTTAAAAACTATTTTATGATCCTTCGTCTGTCCAGACTTCGCAAGGGTTCCGCTTACCACTGGGATCTTTTCGTAGTCGGCATGATCAACGCCCTCCTGTCCCTGTTTGGATTACCATGGTTACACGGAGCTCTGCCCCACTCTCCGCTACACGTCAAAGCATTGGCTGATTTAGAGGAGAGGGTCGATCTTGGAAACACGGTGCATCAGATGTAACTATTCATATTTTTAATTTACTTAAAAAATATACTACAAAAAAGTTTTCAATTCGGTCAAATTTAAGTTAACATGTGCAGCTAATTCATTGTATTTTATATTTATTTTAATACAATTGTTCTGTTTAAAACTTTACTCGATATTATCATTCCATGATTAAAATTTATTAAAAGTTTTGTTTGACGATCTCTATTTGTATAGAATCTTAATTATACTCTTAATTTACTTATTTATTATTTTACCAGGATAACAGTTTAATTTCTTATGATACTATAGTCGCATTTTTCTGGATAATTTTGACTTACGAATGATTTATAACATGAAAGAAACTATATTCTTAATATTTATTAGTCCATTTGATAATTTCATGATTTAGTAGAAAAATATCTCAAATATCTCACAAATAAAATTTTACCTACATCTTTCAAAAAGGTAAATCATAAATTTGTTCCTTAGTGATGAAATTATATGACAACAAAATATTGATCCATTTTCTTCATTTAAAAATAGATCATACACGTTTTAATTTCAGTATCACAGCTTCCCTTTTAAATGTTATTAAAAATCCAGAGTCAGACGTGACTTTCTTAAACGACAGTCCTTTTTCTTTTGACTGATGAATACTTCTGTATATTTCCGGAGCATCCCTTGATTGTCCTCTATTATCTTCAGAATCGTTCGCGTTCGAGAAACACGATTAACTGGGATCATGTCCCATTGTCTGGTGGGGTTGTCCCTCTTCATGTTGCCCAAGCCACTAGTCTATATCCCGGTTGCGGTTCTGGACGGGCTCTTCATTTATATGGCAATCACATCTCTTTATGACAATCAACTTTTTGAAAGAATTTTGCTTTTCTTCACAGAGCAGGTAGGTTTCTATTTCTGTAATATTTGTTTCAACCGATAATGATTAATAGGCAAAACAATTAAAGTAAAATATGAACTCTCTATAAAAGATTAACCGTAAAAAATACAATAAATATAATTTTAAAAACTTTTTATTTGTATATTACGTTTTTATCAATTTACCTGTGTTTATATTATGTGCCGATCTGACATACTCCGCATAAATTACATCAAATATAACACTATCTAAAATAAAACTTATAAAGTTCGTGTATAAACTTATAAAATTGTAAAATTATAAAATTACTAAATATCTAAGAATTAATAGAACTCTTAACTATACAACTTCAAATACTTTACATATGCTGAATTCCCTCATTCGGACGTTCAGTCGGCTTACCCACCGTCGCACTATCTTCGTCGGGTACCTCAGCGAATGCTCCACATTTTCACTTTCCTACAATTAATTCAACTCGGGTTCCTCTGCCTTCTCGGTTTTGCGCCAAATTCCTACATGAAGATGGGCTTCCCGGTTCTGCTTCTCCTGCAGCTTCCGATACGGTACGAAGTTTCTGAAAACTATCGTGGTGGTTCCTTAGAATACTTAAATATTATTGGAAATTTACCTATTCTTTTCGATTATTTTCAGACCTCTAATCAAAATAGGGGATTTTTTATTTTTGTAGAGAATGGTTTCATCATGCGTGGTTACAATTTAATAGCTAAAACAAATGGAGATATTTTTATAGTCAAAATAGTTTATTATAGTATTTGATTTAACAATTTTATTTATTGAGATCATTATCCAACATTTAATTTAATTTATTCATCTATTTTAATTATTAATAAACTTTTCTGAATATGTACATCACAATTATTAAATGGTTGTAAAAATAGACTTTCCATTTTATAATTATCGCATTTATTGCTTTGGTGCCTTTAATAATTTATGTTTGCCCTCATAAAGTAGGTTAATATCAATACACCGAAGCATAAAGACATCTTTCATACCACAGCAGAAAATGATTATCATAAAGTAATTTTTAATAAAATAACTCAATATTCTGAGTATAATACCTACAATTTCAAATATAGTTAGAAATAGTTTCAAGAATAGCAACGTTTTTTCAGTATAACTGTAGAGTAGATGTTATTTTTCCTTCAGTATTTTTCCTGATTTTTTCGGTATTTTATAGTCAAGGGAGACTTATCAATCAAGTGATTTCTTAATAAAATTCATACATTAAATTAAATCGGTAGGCAATATGTGACGTGGGAATGGTGAAGATTAAAGTGGAAAATGGTGGAAAAGTAACGTGGAAATTGTATAAAACTAAATTGGAAATGGTGGACAATTAAGGTGGACAATGGTGGAAAACTATGTATAAAAATGGTGAAAAGTAATGTGAAAAATGGAGGTAAATTAAGATAAAAATTTGAAAAGCTAACGTAGAAAAGGGTGGGAATGGTGGAGAAGTAAGGTGCAAAGTAGTGAAAAATTGTATAAAACTAAGGTGGACAATGGTGGAAAACTATGTATAAAAATGGTGGTAAATTAAGATAAAAATTTGAAAAGCTAACGTAGAAAAGGGTGGGAATGGTGGAGAAGTAAGGTACAAAAAATTATATAAAACTAAGGTGGACAATATTGGAAAATTAAGATGGAAAATGGTTAATTAATAAAATAGAAAAGAGTGGTTAAATATGGAGAAATGCTGAGAAAATAAGGTGGAAAATAACATGTGAAGGAAATTTTTTTAAATTAAGAACTGTCCCCAAATTAAATATCTTTATTTTATTTTTTATTTTAATAAATTTTATCTCACTCTCTACTTTCATTGTTTCTAACAGGCACAAGATCATCACAAGAATTATGAATGAAAAATATCTTGAAGCTCTTGACAAGCCAATATGAAGAGGCATTCTTCAACATTCTTTCTAATAAAAAAGAAGTTTCTAATCGAAGATATCAAAATCAATTATCGAACTTAGAAATATAGGTCAAGTAATGATTTCAAGTTTTAGACTATTTTAATAATTATTTGTTGCTCGTCTGGTTCTGATGATTCATTCAATTCGAAGAATTACAATTAAAAGAAAGTTGATTAGAAATCAATAGTTTTGTAAATTATATTTTAAGAAGTGGGCTATTATTTATTTACAATTATATGTATTTAAATATATTGACTCTCCTATTCGTTTATTTTTTATACAATCATATTATTTGTTTAGATATTAGAATGATGCAATTTTGTCTTCTTTGCTCAAAAACACATCACTGTATAAATAAAACTATAAATGTCTTAAAAGTCGTACATGTCATACCCCTATAAATATATCATCATAAAATTAATGTCAATATTTCACATTTAAATTAAAATACAACGAATAAATATTTTTTAAATAACTTCACACTGCAGATAGCTAAAGATATTATAAAAAATATTTATTTAGAGCTACAATTCCTTTCCACTAATTTCCCACCCATTTATGTATCACAAAAATATATATTTATAACAAATGTTCTATATTGTGTACTTCTTATATATTAGTAAATGTACAATGCATCGTTGGGATGTTTATTTCATAGTAAATAATTTAATTCATAATTTGTAATTCACAGATTATTGAATAATAAACATATCTATGTATTTTATGTATAATTAAGACTTCCGTTAGTAAAATAATCTTTATCTGAAATTGAATAGAATTTATATGATTTAATTGGGTAATATCGTATAAGACGTTTTGAAAAACAAATAAATTTAATTATTTTAAATGGTCGATATTTAATATTATAAAAATTTTCTTTTTTTAATGATAAAATTGTTTTAACTATAAAAGTGATATAACTAAATAACGACAATTGAATGTTATAATTTTAACATTTATAATCTTCAATACTTTTTGGCAGTTTGAAATTTAATATTAACTTAATTATAATTAGTTCAATTATAAAGGCATAACGTTATTTTTAAATGAACAATTACAGTTGGGAATAATCTCATTACTGATCTATGGAAAATAGATGTAATTACCAAGGTCATCAACGTACGAAGAGCAACTAATAAACCCGTTAATACGTTAATACAAGGTTATTGTTGTTGGATAAATCCGTAAGACAGAAAGGGTGTCCGAAAAAAATATTAATAAGGATTTTTTAATTATAATTTAAATATATTGTTTACTATAATCTAGTTGTATTGGCATAATCAAGTTTTTTTTAAATTTTTTAAACGAATAATATTTGCATTTTCAAAATTTGAATATAGATGTCAGAACCAAACATCTTTGGTGCCAAAATCATCAGTAGGCACAGAGAACCTTACTCTATGAGTCGATTGCATAAAGCGGTATTAACTTACTACCAGTAGTAACTCGAGGAAAATAATAAATTTATCAAAATCAATAAATTTAGTCTCACGCAGATTGCAAAAACTGTGACCAGTAATACTCCCAAGAGTAAAATATTTATACCTAGGCGTAAATACTTAAAAATCGATATATTTAGTCAAATGGTCTACAACGAAGAGGGGGTAGGTAATGTATAACTCCATTATTTCGATTTAGTTTTCATGTTAGCATTGGAAAAAATTTCGCACATCAGGCACGTCGGAACGTTTTGATTACTGGGTGGGCCAGTTTTTATAGGGGCACCTATTATTTTCTGAAAAGGGCACAATGTAGTCTTTAAAAGTTTAGGTATCTGAAGCATAATATAATTTTATTTTAGGGCACGTGATATAGTCTTATATTTTGTAAGAAATTAACGTTTTTTAAAAATGAATGAAAAGGTACATACAAATAACGGGTATATATTAATCAAATATGGATCAAATTGAATTTCATACAAGTTAATCAGTTTGTACAAGTCTACATATATATCGAAATTCTTAGTAGGCCTACATACAATTAGTTATCGATCAAACATATTTAATATACAGTAAGTATGTTATTATAATAAAATCAAATAAAATTAATATTCTCATTTTCCTCTCAAATGAAAAGCGTTTTTATTTTATATTATAGCTATATATACGTATTTATCAATATAAACAATTCTATACTAAACCTCTCGATTCTATATTGTAAGACTATATATTGTATTCGAGTTTTCAAATTTTAAACGAATTATAATAGGATATTCTATAAATAGTACATGGATTTCCCAAAACTTACGCCAGGTATTAGTTAGTGTGGTAGTATATATATGTTAAAATACGTTATGCAACTGAATTTATTCCCTGGTAGTAACTGTTATCGGTTTAAAGGCTACAACCGGTAGCAGCTAATGCCGCTTTATGCAATCGACTCTATGAGTATATAGGTAAATATATATGGAGATACCTACCATATAACAAAATTGTTAGTATGGTCGGAACAGATACAAATTTATATTATTCAGTAGTAAAATAATATCTACTGAAAACACAAAATTCTTTTTTCAAAAATTATCAATTAACAATGCCTGTGTAACAGTAGGTATAAGAAGAGTATATATAATATAAACCAAACATTATAGCGAAAGAATTTAGAGATGGCAGGGACCGATTTATAGGCTCTTACGGTGTTGCCAAAGAGAAGTTCTCCAGATTATCATTGAGGAGCTATGCCTGACAAGTGTGACAGCCAGAATTATAAGAAATAAATAGTACAAATAAGTGCGAATTAAAACTATAATTATTCTTAAAAAATAAAGTAGAATAACGTACTTATAAACGTACTGCGTAGTTTATAAATATATATATACTAGTACATATGTTTTAATAATCAATACAAATTTTATTTTGAAATTGTAGGAAACTGGCCATATAATATTATAGGAGGGATGTTTGTTATATATATTTTTTTAAATATTTAAAATAAAAAACTTTTGACATTGCAAATTTATTCTGCTAAAATACTTTTCTTTATAATAAATTGGTAAAATAATAATAAGTATACTATTATTTTAAAAATGTCTATTTGTAATTACTTTCATTAGTCCCTTGCAATTTTAATTTTTTTATATATACATTAAATAAAAATATTGATTAAACAATTGAAAAAATAATATTACGGGTGCGTACTCTATACTTACAAATCTAAAATTATATTTCCGTTTAAACCTAACCAAAATAGTTATGTTACTGATGTTATTTTGGTAGTTAAAATTTCTCAACAAAATATAAAAAATGGTACATATTTTAAAATTGTTATATTTAATCCACAAAAGTCAGACAATAATTAAGTGTGTAATACAAAATACCCAGTAATCCCAAAACTATGTATATTAATACAAAAATTCAAAAATACTTACAAAGTGAAATATATTACGAGTGAGCCATTTATCTTTTACTGTTTACAAAATGAAACTTTGATTTTTCCATGGCATTGTCACAGATGGGATTTTGGCTATTTGCCATCTATTTGTATATAAAAATATGCTAGTACTGGATGAGATATAATTTATAACAGCCATAGAAAAAATCAGGAAATGAAATCCAAATGAAATGTCTATTTTTACCAATGAACAGCCAAATCTTTTGTTTCATTTATTACTCATAGACAGGCCATTTATTACCCACATGTGCTCTGCATGCAAAATCAAAAGACTTGCAACCTCTATATTTAAATATTTTTTGATTAAAATATAGAGCCTTGAATGTGCCCACTATTTTTTTTAGATGTCCAACTAGGGGATTGCTGGCATTAAGACCTTTATTATTATTGTTGCTCATATTTAAATTAAAATTTATATTTTCTGTAATTTTATTCTGTCCTAATTTTTTATATATATATATATTATTTTTCAATTAGTTAGTTTTCAATATGATTCCAATTTTTTAGCAATTATAGCTTACTTGGCCATTAATTAAAATAAACTACCACACCACCTAGACACTATCTATATAATATTGGATACTAAAATCAATACAAAGCTTTAAAAAATCATATTTCTAACCCTGAGGAGCCAGGTCTACCACACATTGAACATCAAAAACATGAAAAAACAATAAAAATTGATATACTATATATTTAAATCATCTGCAATTCCATCTATTTAAAACCATACACTAATCATATTAAAGACTCTATAATTATACATTGTAATTTTTGTTTTTTTGATGATTTGTTAATTTTCAAGAAAAAAAATTAATTAATGGCCAAGTAAGCTATAATCACCCAATTTTTAAAGAAGTTAAAACAATATATGAATCAACATGCATTACACCAGTGGACCAGAAACATTTGCAGTGAAAATTTTAATTATTTATTTTTTTATGTCAAACAGAGTCTATCAGTATACCTATTCAATTATCGATTAATCTATATTTAATTTACTTTAACCCATGCCTACCTAGTTATCCTAGCCATAGAGAGTCTATCAGTATACCTATTCAGTTATCTATATTAGTTTGACTTAGATTTTAAAAATACCCTTAGACAATCATGGGAGAAATCAGTGTACAATGATACACTGGTGTACCATGTGTGATTCATATTATGATATAAATTCAGCTATTGCAACGTCACATTTATGAAGGGGGTGTTAAACAAAACAGTTTTGAGTTTAAAAATATCTTTTTATTTTTAACTAAATTTGGATGATATTAATTTTTTCTTAATTTTAAATTTTTTAAATTATATACCTGTCATGCCTTCTTAGGCCCTTTTTACTTCAAAGATCTTAAGAAAATTGCCTGAGTGCTATAAGAATGATATCATTTGGTAATTATAAGTACACAAATAAACTATCTAACTAATTATAAAAAATACACTTATTAATAGGTTTAATTTTTTATTAGATTCATTGAATAGAAACAAAAAATGTAATCCTTCTATTTAAAAATGATACATTCATGTACTACTTTTTTACTAATATATATGTTTAATAAATTTCATTTATATATTTACTGAATTTAAAAATTTCAGTACTTATATTCGTTTTTTTCCACAAGACCCTTAAGTTATTATAATGATATGATATATACTAAAACTTATATGAGGGTTTTATATGCCTTTGGTGTACTTTTTTTCAAAAACTCAAAAAAAAAGTTTCTTCATTGAAAATAACAACAATACATAATATAACTGAAACTAAATGTTTTTACTTCTTATTAATAAAAGTTTAAGGAAAATCATATGCTGTATTTTTTCAAATACAATATACCTACAAAAACTTTAAAATGGCTCAATTGTTCTAGAATAGCTATAATATGCAGTCAATGATTTGTGTAATCTTGAGATCCCACTTTTTAACATTAGAAGACACATTTGAGTGATCCATAAAATGAAAGCCCATCTTAAGATAGAGAAGGATATTTGATTGTTTAATATAACAAGGTATATTATATGTATTATAATGTGTTAGGGATAGTTTAAGCTATTAATATTAATTATAATTGTTTACTATAAATGTACTATAATAATATATGTATAATATATGGAGTTAGTTCATATAAACATGTACCATTTAGTAAAAAAGGAAACCATCTTTAATTTGGAAAACAACAAAAATGTACACTTTATGCTGTAAATATTTATATAGAAAACAAGTCGATGTTGACTAGTTATTTTAGTAAAAATACAGCACTATATATAATTTATATCTATTTACATAATACAAATATTTGGGGTCTATTAAAACGGTATTTAAAACAATGATTGAACTAATTTTTCGAATATTACAAACTAGATTTCCTTCAAATCTAAGATTATTCAAAGATAGTATAGAAATACTGCATTTTATCTGCAAAATATAATTAATTTGCTTGTTTGTTCAGTATTAATTTCTATAAATATTACATTTAGTTTAAGAGCCTTTTAAAATTTAATATGTTATTTCATGATCATTTTTTTTTCTAACTAAGCAAATTCACAGTCGATTTGTATAAACAATTATTTGTAAAAAATTGTTTGTAAACACAAATGCTAAAATTTGCAAACAGTTCAACTTTTAATTATAGCAAGAGTTGACAAAACTTGCTCAACTAATATTTTAACGTGTTTTTAATATATCACACTCCTTTTATTTATGTATGTACGTATCTGATGCAATAAACCAATCATTCGTACCTCTCAATGGAACCAATTATTTAATCCTATTTGTTTGTAAATAGTAGGTGATTAACAATTCTGCGCACAATATATAATACATGAAGATATTAAAGTTTTAAACGGTTATCAGTAGAACACAGTTTATGATGATTTACTTCCGAGGAATGAGGAAATTTTGGATTAGAGAAATATCGGTATATGTTCTCAGATTATTTCATTTAAATGTATCATACGATAGTGACACATTTTTACATAATTTTTACTTCTGTTTGCTTCAGATGGATTCGTCCGCTCTTTTGCCATCGTCCTTACAAGACATTCGTGTCTACAAGCGTCGTTGGATTATTGTGGCTGTGTTGGCCATTCTCAATCTCTCAAATGGGATGTTGTGGATTAGTTTCTCATCAATCACAGACCACACGTCAGATTTCTATGATGTCACGGAAATGTCAGTCAACTGGTTGTCGCTTGTCTTTCCAATCGCCGCGATTGCACTCACTTTGCCCATCGCATGGCTCAACGATGTAATCGGTCTTCGTGCTACTTTAATTTCGGCCGGATGGCTCAATTGCCTCGCCGGATTATTACGATTAATAAGCAGTCTTGGTCTGAAAATGTTGGAAACTTATCCCATACCCTACGTCCTGGTTCTATTAGGTCAGGTTGTTGCGGCTATATGCCAACCTCTTCTCCTCATAAATTCGACTAAAGTAGCCGCTATTTGGTTCCCGGAAAATCAGCGTGCCATCGCCAACACGATCGGTTCAATGGCGAACCCGTTGGGAATTCTACTAGCAAACCTTGTGGCCCCGATTATTGTCAAAAAACAGGAAGACATTCAACGGTTGAATTACATATTCTTTGCTCCAGCGGCATTGGGGGCCCTGCTCGCTACTTTTGGAGTATGCAGTGCAGTTCCGCCCACTCCTCCTAGCGAGTCGGCAGTCGAAGCGGAAGTCCCACCTGGCCAGTTCTGTCCTCAGCTTTGTCGAGCCTTGAAGACCAGACCTTTCCTGATATTGCTCTTGAGCTTCGGCACTGGAATGGGTCTCTTTACAACATTATCCACTCTGATTCAACAGATCCTCTGCGTTCGCGGCTACTCCGACGAGTATTCCGGTGTTCAGGGGGCTGTGTTGATCGGTGTGGGTGTTATTGGAGCTGGGATTGTGGGGATTCTCGTAGATCGAACCAAGTTGTTTCTTGAGGTCATCAAGTGTTGTTATTCCTTCGCTGTGCTCGGTTTGATCGCATTTGGCGTGCTCCAGGGCTACAACAGCTTTGATAATGTTTGGGTTTACTGGGTTCTTCCCATTTCAATCGGATGGTTCGGTTGCTTTGGCTTCGCAATGTATGCCACTTCCCTGGAGCTGGGTGTCGAGTGTACCTTTCCAGTTGGAGAGACAGTCAGTACCGGCTTGCTCTTTTTAAGTGGTCAGATATTCAGCACAGTTTTTATCCTAGTCATGAGCAACATCGCTCCGACCGCGAACAGTGTTAACCCTTTCTGTGGATCTATGGATCACCAGGACTACCGCTATCCCGTCTATGGTATCTCCTGTTTGGGTGTTGTAGTTGCCCTGATCACTGTTTTGGCACTCAACACTGATTATCGGCGGGAGCGCGTTGAGAATCACGCCAGGGAGGAAGAATATCGGGTGCAAATATCATCTGGCTTCGGGGGAGAGGTGCCATATATTTCCACCTGATGTCCTGGACATATCCTTATTTTACCAGCTTCACTAAAACTAGGCAAAATGGGATTACATTCCCATTATTTGTATTATTTATTTATTTGGACTGATTGCTATTTTTTAAAACAGAAATTGTTCACACAATGTTTTCGCATTTTACTCTGAAATGAACTACCGGCAATGTTGTGTGGGCGTAATTTTCAAATACTTTTTTAATTGTACATATTTTGTTGTTGCTCATTATTTATTTATATTATATACATTTATTTATGTTTTATCCAAAGTTGTCATAAATTATACGTGATACTTGTTTTGATTTTAAATATCATTTATTTGTTTATATCTAGTTTATTGTACAGTTGATTTCGATATTAAATGATGTGTTCATTTTAAATTGGCTATTTTCTTTATTTTTGTATAAATCATATTTGGATAGTTTTGTTTATTTCTAAAAAGGATAGAGTTTTAAAATATAATTTCTTTTTGGGAACTTTGCATGTCTATTGGCCTTTTATTTATGTATATAAGCATATCTTAAAATAAATTTCTTCAATACAAATGTGTATGGCTCTCTTTATTTATTGTATTTTTTAATCAATATATCGATTTAATTCTGAATTTCCTTCAGTAACTCAAGTACATAAGTGCAGTGATGGCTGACGACACCGACGACTTTTCAGACGCTTCAACTCTTGAAGCCGTGGACGAGGATTATGCGGCGACATTTGAGATGACTATTCAAGGTCCGGAGGATTTAAAAGATAGCAGTGATGCAGATGAAGAGGTAAGCAGGTCATCCTCTGGTATTAATTCTCTCAACATTCGACAAAAGTCGTTTCGGAATTTTGAAAACTTTGTTGCTTCTTGATGAATTTACCACTGATAATTTTTAAATTGTATTACGTTTAAGAATTAAACTGTGTTTACGATAACAAATATATAAAATGAAATACTTATTCTATAACAATGGTTCATACGCAGCGCGGAAAAGTTTTGATATTGAAATTCAAGACTCCAAAAAAGTTTTGTATTAAATTTAATATTGCTTCAGAAAATCAGCTGATGACTTGTCAAACGAATAAGCACTAAAAGGGGAGACCTAAGTTGTAAGAGTTAGCATAGATGTTTGTTTCATTTTGAATTAACCACATAATTTCGAAGTGTTTAAAATTCTACACTATAAAATATAGGATATTTGATTATTGGTTTAAATCATTGATATTGTGATTAAGTTCTTTATATTGACAAACTACTACATCGTATACGTAAGACAGTCTGAGAAAATAACGGGCAAATCAATAGGACACGGATTAAAACTATTTTTGAGAAAATCGTATAATATAGCATTCACGACAATAAAGACTCATAATATGTATTCAACATTAAATGAACTTATTTGTAAAAAGATAGGATATTGACCGATTTGGTCTACTTCATGCTCAATTTGTAAAATTATGGGCCGACCAAGATTTTGTCTTTTTTCCTGTTTCATTTCAATTTGAACAAAGACGGACAATAATTGTATTAAGGTTGCCGATCTGGATCAATTTTATTACGATATTCATGGTATATACAAGTTGGAACTTCGTTTTGGTTGGTAGTTTGATTGTATATGCAATTTAACTTCTTGTTATTTTGTCTTACATTTGATATAATTCAGTACTTTTATTTATATAATTCACTGACAGCAAATTTTAGAACACAATTCATGATTATTACTTAGATTCTAACTAAGATACCCCACTAAATTCATTACTAGATTAATCGATAGATATTTTTCATAATAAATAATATAGATCGGCCTTTCATCCTCAATTAATCGAAGATATAAAACCTTTTATTAATTCTTATTAAAACAAATTATGAACTTCGTAATTCTGTAATTTTTAAATTGTTTTATTTTTTTATAAAATAGATAAATGACATAAGTTAATATAGTATTGAATTACGAGTAGTTAATTGATTATATAAATTGCTAGTGTAGTCACTCAGGAACCATTACTCACGCTTTATTCGTTTTATAGGCTTTAATCTAACCACTAACTTTCACTCAACACTTACAGGATTATATGTTCCATTAGGGTGTACTTTAATATTGTGATACTTCGACTGTGGTGTCAACTGTACTTTGGCATAGCTTAGTCATATTTACCTTTCATTAGGATTTATTGTACAGCTGTAAATTAATACAGTGTTCGTAAATAGATTATAATATAATATTGTGTGATAACATTTATTTCTAGTTTTTGACATCATAATAAATTAATCCGCAGACATTAAGGAGATTAACTTAGACTAATTCTACAAATCTACATAACATTCAATTTATAGGAAAAGGCATTACATTACAGAATACAGTTTACAGAATATTGCGAATACGAATTACAGTTTATCCTAAGAGTTTTCAAAATGGAAATGTTGAAATGGTCAGCGGAAAGAGAAATATATGGATTGATAAGGGTAAGGTCCAATTTGGATGTTCCATAACGGATGTAATAGATATTTGTAATTGTCCCTACAACACTTTGCTGTAATGCATTCGTTGTGTATTAATTTTGTCGATTAATAAAATCTATTTTTAAAATTTTATATATTTTCAATCTGAGACGGTTTTAAGCAAACGCTTACCTTATCCTATCAATTTAATTTGGCAGGAGATGCGTTTTAAAGCAATTAATCCTGATTCATATAACTTGACAACTTGAAAAATATTGCAAAAGTCACAAAATTTCGCATACGGCATAGTCTTGCTTTCTGACTGGTTATGTTCACACAATTGTTTTGTCAATTGAGCATTTTCTAATCACTATTTTTGTTACACAAGTACTGCTTGTTTTCCAGGAGGAGGCTAGCGAAGAGGAGGTTGTTCTTGAAGACGACGATGACAGTTCCTCCGCGGAAGTTGCGCCCACCAACGGCTCTGCCAAAGAGGACGTTTACTTCCTTCAACGCCGGCCGGAGTTCATGACAGCTCGCCAGAAGGCCCTCCTTGAGCAGCAACAGCGCTCCAAGTCTGACACCGCCCTCCAGGGCGACTACATCATCACGGACCCGACGCTGGGCCTCTCCGAAGAGGAGATTCTCAAGCGGAAGCGACGGACTCTCCGACGGAGAGAACTCGCTCGGGACAAGTCGGAGAAGGAGAAGAAGCAGACTGTGGAGCGACTCCTGAAGGTGACCAGCGGTCGGGAGAAGACCGGGGCTGCACCCACCACCCCGTCAGACTCGACGCAGGGACTGGACGCGGCCTCATCTAGAACTGGCGGTTGTCGAAAGCGTCGAAGACTGGTGAAGACGCCCTCTGCGCCTTGCGTCCGTTTTGTGTCGAACAGCCTCGGGTTTGAGCTCTCTTTCCCCGCCTCTGTGCCGTTGCCTTGGGAGACGAGTAAGGGGCCGTTGGTGGTGCCAGCTCCGGTCAAGTGTGGTGTGCCGGAGTGTACTCAACTCAAGCGGTACTCCTGTTCGCAGACGGGAGTTCCGCTCTGCAGTTTGCAGTGTTATAAGAGGAACTTGGCGGCCACGTCTAGTTAGGGCAGGGGTCTGTAGTGCATTTTTAGCGGCTCAGTTTGTAAATATTCTCCCCAAATTCTGTCAGTTTAAACCGCTCTTATTCTCAAATATTTTGGAAGTATAGCATTTCTAATCATTATGTTAATATGCAAAAGTTTTATTAAATACGTACTATATGAGATCTTCTTCAGTTTATGGCAGCGCGATAATATACGAAATTCAATTGGACATGAAAGTCAATTTTGTTTAGGGCTTTTGTGTACTTCGTTTATGCAAATGTATCAATGATTCTTCTATTATTTTGTGTGTTCCAATTCACGTGTCAAACCTTTCAGTTGTTTGTCTGGATTAGACAGTGTAGACTGAATTAATTATATAAATACGCTTTTTCTTTTATCTTGTAGTTCTAATTTGTATTAATTTATATATCATCAATTACCTATTTGTAAATATCATCTACGAATATTTTGTACATTTTAATTGTCAATAAAAAATGATTCACTTTGTTCAAATAGGATTATTATGCGAAATTATGCTTTAGACGTGTTTTCTTTCAAAAATGCGGGTTTCTAACATGCTACTTCCGTTTTTTTTTAGGTTCCACCTTTCAAACTTTATGAATTAGCAAACAAATCTAAAATATTTGGTCATTCAAATGAGGGCGAATGTTCATATAGTCGAAAACGATAGTTCTTTTGATTTTCAGGAGAATTATAGTTTACATTGTAATACATTATCTCTTTGAATATTGAACACGCTAAAATTTAGTTTTCTTTTCACAATTCATTATAGTATTCTTATTTTTCCATTTAATTTGTTCAATATTCATAAAAGTAGCTATGTTACTAATGAGTAGTAAGTTACTTTACGTTTTAATTATGACTTCATTTTTCATCATAAGTAATTCAATTTTATGTTAGTCAGACCAGTTGTCTATTTTGGTCAATAATGGATTAATGGTTCAAGCAATGGTGGATCATATGCTGCAGATATATTATCATATTCCTATTAATTTCCTTTAACAATTCGTATTAGGAACGGAATTTTATTTATTTTTGAAAAGAGTCATTCTTCCGGAATGTCTTCCACCAATATGATCGAAATATTTCAATCCAATAAACTGATGGCAAACAATATATATTTTGATTCGTCAAGGGTATCTTATATGGTATTGGGTATCGTGTAGTAGATATATATAAAAAGTTATTATATAAACTATAACGGTTATATCACAAAAAAACACGACAAAATTATCAACTATATCCTTTTTCCAACCCCGTCCCCAAATATTCGCTTATTATTATTATTTAAAAAAAACTAGTTACTCAAATACAATAATGCGTGCATATACGGATGCAAGTTCGATACGCTTCATGTCATGTGATAATTTAATAATAAAACAGTGTTTATTTGTTGGAATTTAATAATGGGAATCGAAAAACATACTGAATATGAAAATGTACAAAAAGGACATAAATGTTAAATGGAGTTACATTCCGAAAGAGGATTGAACTCTGGAAGTTCTAGATGGTTTAATGAAAACATTATTTGAGTAATACAACCTGTGAAGGACAATGTAATGAAAACAGCTATTATGGTTATTCTCAGCTTTCAAGAAAACAGTAGTGGCCAAGATATGTTGGCGGATAGAAGATTCTTTGAAATCGTCGCATTCGCATTGGCCATGAGCGATGCGGTGTGTCCGTTTTATTATGCGATTCAATGAGTAATTAAGATAGTCAGGAAGACAGACAAAAACGGGGCAGTCATATTCAATAATTTATTGGATGAGACCATAGTAGATAAGAGTTAGTTGGTTATGGGTGGATACAGTTCTAATGAGGCGCAAGGCGTACATTCGACGATTGCATACAGTAGAAATATCCTTGATATGACAATTCCATTTAAGATCGGAAGAGAGTGTAACAACGAGTAGTTTTAAACTA
>JAUZNC010040325.1:0-17804 GCA_034780395.1 Vannuccia rotundouncinata | reverse complement strand
ATTTGAATTAACATAGAAAGATGCTATAGACATTGAAAACTATAGACAGGCAGAACAGGTCACAATATTTGAATTAACATAGAAAGATGCTATAGACATTGAAAACTATAGACAGGCGGAACAGGTCACAAGATTTAAATTAACATCGAAAGATGCTATAGATATTGAAAACTATAGACAGGCAGTACAGGTCACAATATTTGAATTAACATAGGAAGATGCTATAAATATTAAAAAATTAAGACAGGCAGAACAGTTGTCGTCATTTGAATTAACGTAGATCCATCCTCATTCGTCAATAGTTTTCTTTGAACACAGCTGCACTAACTGCATTGTTTTTGAGCTTGATTTCCTCTAACTATGATTGTATACTATGCTAGATAGTTCCTATATTATATGAGTAGTATCATGACCACGTCTTGTTTTGTCTTCTCTGATACATGATAACTCGATCGTCCCTCTTTCCAGGCCCGCTTAGGACGCACGACGGTGGTAGTGGCCCATCGGCTCTCCACAGTCCGTACAGCTGACTATATCGCCGGCATTAGTGACGGTCGTGTCCAGGAGGTTGGTAGTCATGACGAGTTGATGGCATGTCCTGGCATCTATTCCTCCCTTGTTCAAGGGCAATCGTCTGGCCCCACAGGTATTAACTAGTTGCTATAATTAATTATTGACCATTCTTTCATGTGGAATCCATTGTGAAATATTTGTAAATGTATCTTTCTACAGCAACCGGAACTGAGAAGATTGTTGGTCAGTATTGTCCATTGTTTGTTCCTGTTTGACCCTTTTTTCTCTTGCTGTTGTTTCATTTTATACATTTTTTGTTGTTAGATGTGTCTGTCAATGTAGTTAGGAATGCTTTATTGCGTATTCACCAAAAGACAACACCATAGATGATATTCTCGTAATTATGGATATAAATAAGTCTGTCGGACTGTTCTTGCAGATTTAAATTCAAATCCTTTTTATTTGAATAGTATATAATATCTAGAAAATCAAATGTCCCACATGTAAAAATACCTTTACTCACATTTAAATTTGAAATGCATTCAATAAATAGTTACCTATTTGAAATTATAACTATCTATATTCTTGTATCCATTGGTATCGTAATTAACTTCTCTAGATTGATAAACTACTACGCTTTACACGTAAGACAGCGTCTGATATAAAAACGAGCAAATCAATAGGAAACTGATTAAAATAAATTAAATTGAAACAATTCTCCAGAAAAACATATTGTTATAAATATATCATATACGACAATAAAGACTCATAATATTTAAACAAATTAAAAGAACTTACTTGTGCAAAGATATATTGACCGATTTGGTCTACTTCACAGCTCTATTTGTAAAAGTATAAGCCATTTTGTCTTTTGCTCCTTTTGGTTCGGACATTATTTTATTAAGTTTGTCGATCTAGATAGTATTATTACGATATCAATGGTTATTTCTAATAAACGAATTCACTTATTGATTTGTTAGGCCTTACAGTTGCCAATCTAGACAGTTCGCAGTCTCATTATTATCTATGAGCTGGTTTTATTCAAGTATTTCTTTTCTTACTATCTTTATTATGGTCTTTGTTTTACTCCTCTTATGTTGTGTTATGTGATCCTATGTTGTCCGCCATCCTTAATTCTATCGTCGTCTTCTTCTCCAACGTGTCACGGTGTCCTTTAATAGAGTCAGAATCCGAAGATGAAGACGAGCTTACAAACAATAACGAAAGCCAGCCCCTGCACAAGATGAGTGATTCGGCGATCAGAGGCCGAACTCTCTCGATAGAGTCCAATGGAGTTCACAACATGGAGAGGGGACAAGCACCGAGGTCCAAAGCCGGTAAATCTGTTCACATCATGAATAACTGGAATAATTGACGCCTTATTATGTGGTTTCTAATCCCACCCATACAAATAAAGATGGGGGTATTTGCTGTTTCAAGAAATCTAAAGTGAACACAGAAGAGAAGGAGGAGGTTTTGCCATCTCCGAGTTTCGGACGTTTGATGGCTCTCAATAAAACGGAGGCAGGCTATGTATTTATCGGATGTGTGGCTGCCCTTCTTAATGGGGCTGTTCAGCCCTCCTATGCTATTATCTTCGGCGAATTGATTAGTGTGAGATTTGTTTACTAAGTTATATAAATGTCTATAAATAATATAGTATTGCTATTCCTACTACTTATATGATAATAAGTAGTATACAATGTTAATTATACTATTTTTGTGCATAATTCATATTTTATATAATTATTGTATATTAATTGTGACACTTTAAATATTATTTCATTACTCTGTATTGTTTTCTTATCATCAGATTATCTCCAATCCGAATGCTGCAGATTCAGAAATAAATCTTTGGTGTGGAATGTTCGTTGTTGTTGGAGCGGTTGCTTTTATCTCATTCTTCGCTCAGGTGAGTCTCCTTTTAATCAGTGTTCTGCCCCTCTTCTACTGCTCTTTTTTATACTCTGTCCTGCTCTCTTTCTACAGTCGAGCAGTTTCGCCAAGTCTGGAGAGGAACTCACATTACGGTGTCGTCACTACATGTTCCAAGCAATGCTTCGTCAGGTGATCATCTCCAAAAAACTATTGTTCCATATAAATCATTATAAATCATTATAAAACATACTTTTTACATTTATTAACCTTTTTCCGAAGGTATCATCAATTAATTCAAATTTAAATGGAAAGTTTAATTGCAAATTAATTTAATTAAATTAATAATTAATAATAATTATTAATAATTATTAATTAAATTAATTTAAATTTCAAATTGATCTTTAAATGTTGCTAATTTTAGGACATCGCCTGGTTTGATGATCCCAAAAATAATCTAGGGGCCCTCACAACACGGTTAGCGACTGACGCTTCTCTGATTCAAGGTGTACGTATTCCAGAAGTTGAACTCTCTTAATACCTCTTGTGATTATAATAATTGTGTTCCTATAGGCTACTGGAGTTCGTCTTGGTACTGGATGTCAGGCACTGTCTAGTTTGGGAGTTGGTGTTATCATTGCTTTTATATTCGAGTGGCGGTTGGCTCTTGTGATTCTTGCTTTTGTGCCTTTTATAATGTTGGGAGGACTGATGCAGATCGCTGTGATGCAAGGAACTTCAGCCAAGGACAAAGTGGCTTTGGAGACAGCTGGCAAGGTGTGTGTTATACAGGAACCATGAAAACAGTGTGTTTAGCCACTCTAAACCATAAAAATAGTGTTTAGCCACTAAACCATTAAAATAGTGTGTTTAGCCACTCTAAAACCATGAAAATAGTGTGTTTAACCACTCTAAACCATGAAAAAGTGTGTTTAGCCACTCTAAACCATGAAAATAGTGTTTTTAGCCACTAAAACCATGAAAAAGTGTGTTTAGCCACTCTAAACCATGAAAATTGTGTGTTTAGCCACTCTAAAACCATGAAAAAGTGTGTTTAGCCACTCTAAAACCATGAAAATAGTGTGTTTAGCCACTCTAAAACCATGAAATAGTGTTTTTAGCAACTCTAAAACCATGAAAATAGTGTGTTTAGCCACTCTAAAACCATGAAAAAGTGTGTTTAGCCACTCTAAAACCATGAAAATAGTCTGTTTAGCCACTCTAAAACCATGAAAATAGTATGTTTAGCCACTCTAAAACCATGACAATGTGTATTTAGCCACTCTTAAACCATGACAAAGTGTATTTAGCCACTCTAAAACCATGAAAACTGTGTTTAGAGGTGTATATTATTCAAATTATGTGGTATTGAAACTGTTGTCCTCTTTATTTACTCCACTGTAGGTCGCCGTAGAAGGCATAGAGTCAATTCGCACAGTTGTTGGCCTATCGCAGGAGGGACGTTTTGAAGATGACTACAAAGCGGCCCTGTCTGTCCCGTATGAAACGAGTCTTCGGCGTTCGCATGTGCAGGGCTTTTCATTTGGTCTCTCCATGTGCGTCATGTTCTTCTGCTACGCGGCAGCCTTCTACTATGGAGCCTACCTCATTGGGCATCGAATCACGAATATGGCCGACATGTTCAAGTGAGAATCTTTAACTCGAAACCGTCCAGCCGTGTCCTTTAATTCTTCCTCCTTCCTCGCTGTGCAGAGTGTTTGGCGCGCTAGTATTTGGAGCGATGGCAGTGGGCCAGGCGTCAGGCTTCGCTCCGGATGTAGGCAAAGCTCAATCAGCGGCTGCGGCCATGTTTGTCCTTCTGGATCGTGAGCCAATCATTGATGTGAGCTCCGATGCCGGCGTGGACGTGCACAACGTTGGGCATGGTGAGTTGTGCTGCCTTCTGGGTAGTGTGTTGTGGGTGGCTGATGTCTTCTCTCATCGTTGGTGGTTCAGGTGAGGTCGGCTTGAGTGAAGTTCGCTTCCAGTATCCAACTCGGCGCAATATTCCTGTCTTGAGAAGTGTCTCCTTCACCGCGAAGCCCGGCCAGATGGTGGCTCTTGTGGGCGCCTCAGGGTGCGGAAAGTCCACTATCATCCAGCTGATTCAGAGGTTTTATGACCCCTATCAGGGGATTGTGGTGAGTGGTGGTGGTTGTTAGTTCAATGTTTATGAACTGGAGGGCAACCTACGCACTGTAGGTAATATAGGATAAGCACAAACTAGGCAATTTTGACATAGTCATCATAAAAAAACTGTAAGAGATGTCGACATAATTTTATATGCGTTGGATAGCGCCGTCACAACTCTATCAGTGTTCCAAATTTGACGTTGATATCTTTTATAGATCTTTAGTTATAAACTGTCAAATATCCCCATTTTTCGTATTTATTCTTCTTCTTCTTCTTCCGAAATCACCCCTAAACTTCAACCGATTTTGATAATTCTTTCAATACATTAAAATGAAATATAATTGTAAAACTGATTTAGCTTTTGATCTAAAATGTGTCCTAAAACGATAATTTTAAAGCATTTTTTAACATCAATATACTTCAAATTCTAGGTTTACATAAAAAGGAATGAGTTATATGGATTGTGACATTTTCAATTTCGTTACTATATATTACCATTACTTAGATATCAAATCAGTTTAAGTATTTTAAAATATGAAAGTGCACAGTTATAAGAACATGTTTGCTGGTTTACTGTTTATTGCCATAAAAATTGATCGATTTTCTATACGTACAAGCCACGACAGTGTGAGCGACAAAATATGTGGCTAGATACTGCTGCTAGTTATATCGGTTGTTTGCTTCGACGACACATAATTATACATTTTTTTAATTTGGAAACTGAACTTCACATATTCAACAAAAAAGTGTGATATTATTAACAGCCAAAATGGCAAAAAGCGCAAAAAAATGATACACCATAAATTGTGTTAGCTCTTACAAAACTATTTTCTTATTTGTACTATCTACGTTTCTTAAAATCATATTAATACCTATACACACACACCAGAAAATAGTTTTGTAAGAGCTAACACAATTTATGGATATCGGTTCTTTTATGGAATGAGCCAACACAGATTCTCCATTTTGGCTGATAATAATTGAAATAAGTCTGCTCATGTACAATCATGTGGAGTGGATCTTTCAGTTTGTCAACGGGAAACCTCTCACCGAGTGTCGTATCGGCTCGTCCCGTCGAGCTCTGGGTCTGGTGCAGCAGGAGCCAATCCTCTTCGACTATTCCGTCCGCGAAAACATCTCTTATGGAGATCTCAGTCGAGACGTTCCGATGGCCGAAGTCATTCATGCTGCCCAGAGCGCCAATATTCACTCCTTTGTGGAGAAGCTGCCTCAGGTAAGATCTTCCCAATAAAAGGTTCCTTTAGTGCAACGTGCATGAATTTTGTCATGAGGATAGTCCAGGAAAAATCTGGAAAAATTGAAGAAATTAATTTTTTGATGATACAAATATTTTATTTAAAAATGTCAAAGTTGTTCTGCCAATCACTAGAAGTTTTAATGTAGATTCATGCATAAAATAATTATACATAGAGTTTCAATTCTTATTGATTTTGTATGCAGATTAATACTACTCTTCGTCTACCCATAAGCTTTTTCAAAATATTAAATGATTTAAGAAATAATAGAAGTGAAACAGTTTTTGATATAAATGTATTTAATTTATACATTACAGACAACTTATGTATCTTAAAATTGCTTGATTATAGAAAGGTGCTCTTAATATTGATTTTAATTAAAATATATAATACTCATGAGTAACGTCCACGAGTCTACGAAAGTTTCTCTAAAAGTAGAAAAACTTCATTATAAGTAAAATCACGAGGGCTCGAATTGTTCAATAAAAAATGCCACCGACAATAGAAGCGGGCCTTAAGACAGTAACCAGTGGTAACTCCGCCCCGTTTGCAGGGCTATGACACCCTTGTTGGGGAGAAAGGTGGGCAGCTAAGCGGCGGACAGAAACAGAGGATCGCAATAGCTCGGGCGCTGGTCAGGAACCCGAAGATACTTCTCTTGGACGAGGCGACTTCCGCGCTGGACAATGAAAGCGAGAAGGTATTCGTCTCCGTTATCTTCCCAAACCTGAGCCCTCTAACTCTCCACCGATCTGTTGTTGTTGTTAGATTGTGCAAGAAGCTCTGGACAAGGCGCAAGAAGGACGCACCAGTCTGGTGATAGCTCACCGACTCTCGACGATTCGCAACGCGGATGTCATCCTCGTGTTTCATCGCGGCAAGATCAGAGAATCAGGAACCCACGACAGTCTGATCCACAACAAGGGCATCTACTACAAGCTGGTCAGCCGACAGACCTGAACAGACTGTTTTGTTGAGTGTTTACGTGTCGTGCTTATCAAACTGACACATTTATGGAATCATAAAGAAAATATATTTGTCGTTCTCAGTGTTTTAATAATCAGTTTTCACAGATTTGATTTCACCAACGTGTTGCTACACTTTATTCCTTCACTTTATTCCGTGTTATTATGGATTTTTGACATATCGTTAAAGTTTTTCTTATGTAATTTTATACTTTTTATCAAAATTATATTCAGAGTTCCAAATATACTTATTATTATTTTTTCAGGGTTACTTTTCATTAAGTATTCATTCTAGTCAGAATATAATTATGTGAATTAATAATGTGCTCTTGTCATTCAGGTTAGGTATGTCCTCTGTCCTATTTTATTCTTTAATTTGTATTATCGCAATTTATGTGGATTTCATATTTACGTATTCAGCAATACTCATGGGGAGAGATCGTGTTTTCTGTTTCCGTTTAGTGTGCCTTCTTGGGGACCATTTCTCCTCTCTCATATTTTGATATTGTATTCTAATGTGTTCGACGACTTTACACATATCAAATGTTGTCACCCACTGGTAATGTGTATGTTTCTTTAGATAACTTTGTATCTTATATGACTATTTTGTGCTAATTCAACAATTGATTATTTAATAAAAGTGTTGTATCTTGGTGTTTGTCAAGATATTATTTCATTTCGACAGTTTTATTCATATATGATTAGGACTAAAAAATAACTGTTTTGCTATCAATTTGTTCCTTAGACTCTAGTGTTCAGTTTATGTGAAATCCAAATATTTATCGAGCACGCTACTGCTATTAGATACATTGCTATATTTTGCTAAAATAATTCGTAGCAAAATAAAACATTTTTAAATCTAATGATAACACCAACTTTATATTAAATGTTTTTAAAATAATGAAAGATGTCCTTTCAAGTGAGATAGTTTGGTCGTTGAATTTATGTAATATGCAGAATAGAAGTTTTTTGTTGATACAAAGGTGACATCTCATATCGCCTTATCTCATTTCGCCATATCCGAATTAATCTTATTTCGCCTTATTAAATTTAAAAAAATTGTATATGGAGTTAAAAATGAAAGGATATAATATGAAGTTAAAAATACAGTATAGAGATGCAAACAGGGATCAATGTTTCCATCACTTACGTACATTTCTGTGGAAATTTTAAATGTCCCATCCATAAATACAGTGTCAGCTGCATAAAGATACCTAAGATTTTGTGTGGCAAATATAAGTAGTTTGTCTTCGACTCCATCATAAGCCAATAGAAATTTTCGTTGGTCTTTCGTTTGTGACCATTGTCCAACGATGTTTACTTCAGCGCGTTGATGTGGAAGCTTAGGTAGTCTGCTTGCACGTGATATGTACATAGTACACCTGTACTTCGAAAAAGAGGGAAGGTCGTCCACGTCCGCAAATGCTTCTCTATAGGCTCTTTTCATTGCTTGGAACGGATGATCCATAGCAGTGTCCTTGGCCACAGAGACCGCATTCTTAATTGCAATTGTCGTGTCTTCAGGTGGATGGGTATGTTCGCCATTGTTGCTGATCAGTCTATCTTCCTCCGTCACCGCAGAACATTTACATTTTTTGCATTTCCAATATTTCCTTCCAATACGACTGTAATTAATTCTCAATTGGTAACCGTTGAGACATAGAATATCACCAGAACAAACATGTATCTGCTTTTTAGTTACACTTCAATTTATAGTTAGCCAAATGATTATTATTAACGACCTGTTATGTAAGGCGAATTCATATAACTGTAGAATGCAAAATGAGATTGATTTTAATATGATGTCATTACGTAATCCAATTAGTAGACAACAATGGTAAGGCGATATGATACGTACCCGATACAAACGTTTGTATCATTAATTGATCTTTCTACTCACTCAAGTTTTACATAAATGTTTTAGTTTTTGTGACACGTCTATTCTTAACATATACTAATTATTTATATAACACGTAGGTAAAATTTAAAAACTGTTTGTCTCTAATAGAACTCAATACTTTTAGTCCGGCACCCTCCACATACAAGCAACGGGGTATCAACATTGACCGTCCAATAATTGTAGATAATGGTGTCCGACCGAGTTTTTTTATGTTTTCCCATATTAAAGAAAAGAAATATTTGTACAATGGAAGGTTACATTAACAAGAAATTGCCTATTTCTTATAAATATATTTTTTATTTGGTTTCAAAAAGCTTTGTTGCATATATGATCATGAACATATAACTGATTTTTTTATATTAAAACAAAAATAAACTCATATGTTTTATTATTTTATGCTTAGATACTTTTTAATAATTTTTTAATAAGACCCACGTTTAGCAAAATTTCACACAAAATTGAGTCTAATAGCAATATTCAAAAGTATCTGGGAATAAAATAAATAGACATATGTGTTCATTTTTTGTTTTAATATAAAGAAATCAGATTCATGTTCATGATCATATACAACAAAACTTTATAAAATTTAATTAAATTTTTTATTTTATTAGAAATAGGCATTTTCTTGTAAAGTAACCTATCATTGTATTATTTTTATTCTTTAATTTATGTGAAAACGAAAAATTCACTGTGGTCCAAACCAACCCTTCCAACTCCAACAGAAGTCCATTTCGGAATGTTTGACACCATTATCTACAATTGTAGGGGTCAATGTTGGTTTCTCGTTCGTTGTAGCTGGAGGGGTTCTCCAATATTTGTAATAAAACAATAGATGATAATAGTTACACAGATTTCCAGACTCGTACTCATCATTGTTTAAGTTTCAATTTAATTCACAGTCATTATTGTTTATAGGTTCTGACACTCTATTTGAAATCGTCGAAAATACGGTTGTAGTTTTGTTCTCAATATGTTGAATAAATTTGAAAATAATGAAAATGAAACAGATTTTTAGACTCCGGTTCATATTTCCTACATAGCCCACATAAATCAATTTAGAGCACACAAGGGCGTGCAAAGAGCGTTCCGGAAATTTACATTGCAGACATCCCTGGCGTATTAGTATATAGAGAAGAAGAAGAATGTTTAGTTTGAGAAGAAAATCATTCAAAAGCTGAAATCCCAGACTATTGTATTCCAACTGTAGAATAACATACCTAAACCATTTTACATTTGATATTTTTGATATTAAAGATAAAAAAAACTGATTGGTCCAACACCATAATATGGATAATCCAGAATGCAATCCGTCGTTTTGATAAGTAAATAATTATATTAAACAAATAATATTAAGTGAACAGAGATCTATTAAATAATTTTATTCAATCAGGTTGCGAAATAACCCCAGCTTCACAATTGTTATACTCAAACAGTAATGTTACAATTTTTCATTGGTAAATATTTAGTATTTCATTTTCATTTACATTATATATAATTTTATTGATTATATTAATTAATTGCTTTATTAAACTTTTAAAAATTTGTAATTTAAAAGCCTTCCAAATTTTAAAAACAAATATGTGTTGTAAGAGTTATATGTTGTATAAAGGAATCGTGAGTCCGAAACCGCAAGTATGTTCGTAATGTATTTCTATTAACAATTACAGCGTATTCAAACACATAATATAACACCTCCATCTTTTGAGAACTAACATGTAAACATAATATTTACTATGCGCACGCAAGCTTTTCAAAATCACCACAAACAATATTCAAACTCGAAAAACAATGTCCAAAACACAATTCATTATACATATTATAATTATACAAATAGTTCAGAATGAGTTCTATTAAAACATGCGAGATTTAAAGCATGAAGTAATCGAATAAACAAACATAGTGAATTTAGTCAAAATAGTAGTTCCGTGGATAAACATAAAATTACAATTGGATTACATATAATACAAATTATTGTAATATAAGTACATTTAATTAAACATGAATTGAATGAAATTGTTTGAGATGGAACATCCGCATTAAATGCACAAATTGTATAATATACTAAATAAAATAGTATTGAACAACAAATTTATCTTTTATAAATTGAGGGGTCAACAACTGTTTTCTTTAAATTATATCTTTTAGTAGGTTCAACATTTGTCGATTGTTCTTCCCTAATTTTGCTTACATTCTCATTATCATGAAAGTTAGGAGAAAGAAGAGAAGATGACTGTGACAAAGGAGTGTCTTTGACTCGTCCAGATATGGAAATAGGTTGAGGTGCAATGGATTGGGTTTGTTTCATGGGTATCAGTGTATCTGGAATGATAACAGGTGCACCAATGGTGTTTCACTATTCGGCAATGTGGGAGCATATGTAGGTGAAAGATGTACAATGTGTAATTGTTCAATGTTTCTTGTTTGAAAAGACTGATCATTGAGATCCATGATTGTAAACATTTTGTTCCCTTTTTTACTTAGAACAAACAATGCCAGTAAAATCTCTTCCATTATTACCCTGCTTAAACTTGATTGTTGTATTTCCAGGAAAAGTTGGTAGTCTCAGAATTCTATTTTTGAAAAGTTCACATGGTCTGTGTTTTGTTGTAGAATGTTCAGCTGATCTATACTGCAGCAATAACTGATCAATAACACATTCCAGTGTTTACAAAGTATTAGGAATGCTAGCATCAATAGCCATTTTCACTGATTTAACAAAATTTTCAGCTTGGCCATTAAATTTTGGATGTCTTGGACTGGAAAATAAATGATAAATATTGTTTTCAGCCATTCAATGAATTCCTCACCCGTGAAATGTGTGCCTTTATCGCTTACAACCACACCTGCCACACCTTCTCTGCTGAATATTTTTCTCATTGCTTTTTTTGAAAAACTGGCTGAAGCAGAGGTTGTCAAAAATACTTCTGGCCATTTGGAATATGAATCTATTACCACTAACGCCCAATACTTCCATAGGAAAGGCCCATACTAGTCAATGTGCACTCTTTGCATTGGTTTATGTGTGAGTGGCCAGGCTTCCCAATTTGGATGTGTCTTTGGTTTGCTTCTGCCACATTCCTCACACGTTCTCACAAAAGAAGTGATGTCCATGTTAATAGTTGGCCACCAATAAATTATCCTAGCAATGGATTTCATTTTGTCCACACACAGATGACCCATGTGCGAATCTTCCAGAATTAACAATCTAAGGCTAGGTCGAACAAGAATGCACTCATTAACACAAATCAAACCATCAGCACCCAGAGTAACTTCCTCTCTTCTTTTTTATATCTCAGAAAAACTTTGTTTGGCTTTATTTGACCATCCTTGATTGATGCCTGGGAGAACTGAGCCAAAAACCTTTTTTGTCTCTGCAATTAAATCATTCCAGGATATAGGACAGGCTTGAATGAATAATGCTGTATTGTCTTCTTCAGGGATACTCTGGACTGAATGCCTTGACATGAAATCAACATGTGGTATCAAGTTCCCAGCTTTATGAATAATTTTATAGTTGTAGGCATTCAGATCAACAGCCCACCTCTGGAGCATGTTAGAGGTAGCCTTGGTTAAGGAACTTTCAGAATTAATTATGTATTGCAATGCTTGGTGATCACTAACAAGAGAAAATTCAGTATTAAAAAGAAATTTATGCAATCTCTTAACAGCCCAGTGGATAGCTAGTGCTTCCTTCTGAGTTTGGCTATATCCTTTCTCACTTTTAGACAACCTTCTTGATACACAAATAATAGCATGGCCATTCTGTTCTAAGATGCCACCTATGCCATATTCTGAAGCATCTCCAGTTAGAGTGGAATGAAGCTCCAACTGAAAGGGTTGCAATACTGGATTGCTGGAAATCATTTGTTTAAGTTGACGGAGAGCCAACTTATGCTTTGCTAGCCATTTCCAATTCTCAGAAGTTTGTAACTGATACAATGGCTCTGCAATGGATGAGAATTGAGACACAAACCTGCTGTAGTATTGAAGACAGCCAATGACAGACTTTAATTCAGCTACTGTTTCTGGATCTTTGGAGTTCAGAATAGAGTTTAGTCTTGTATTGTCTGGTGAAATTCCATTTGCACCTACAATAAAACCAAGATATTGTAGTTGGTTTACTCCTAAGATAGTATTTTCTTTGTTGATGCATACATTGTATTTGATCAAGGTGTTCAGCAGCTGTTTCAAATTTCTATCATGCTCCTCTTTGCTAGATCCAAATACCAGAATATCATCCTGGTAAGATTTGACCCCAGGTACTCCTAGCAATATCATGTCCATCACATTTTGAAATAACCCAGGCGAGATACTCAAAGGAGTAGTAATAATAGTCAACTCCTGTGAGTCTGAATCAAGTGGAATTTGCAAGAATGCATTTTTCAAATCTACTTTTGAAAACACAGTAGACCCTTTTAAGGCCAAAAACATATCTTCTGGTGTTGTGGTAGAAGTGTGCTTCAAGTGAGGATTAATGGTAACTTTGTAATCACCACAGATCCTGGGTTTGACAGATTCTTTGAGTGGAGTTACAATTGGAGTTCCAAATCTGCTTGATTCAACTGGTTGTAATATGTCATCTTTGACCAGATTATCCAGCTCTTGTTTTACAGCCCCTTGGAGGCCATATAAAATTGGTATTCTTTTGAAGAAGATAGGATCCCCAGAATATTCAATATGGATTGGGGAAATGTGCATACCGGATTTCAATTTAGAACATTTGTCTACAAGTCATCTTTTTCCCCAGTAGAACCAGAATCAATACCAGAATGTAAAGCTATCTGAATATGTAGAAGCTTAAAACCATCTATACAAAGAACAGAAGGTCCCTTATCTGTAAGAACAAAAGGGACTGAAACAAGTTTACCATTGTTTTTAATATGGAGCACTGTTTCACCCCGACTGACATAGAATGAATGTCCTGTTACCGCAGTGATAGAGATATTACTTTGTTTTATTTGCTCTTTACTGTCTAATTGCTTGGCAATGTCTATGGAAATAAATGAGATTGGGCTACCAGTGTCAAGAATAACATCTTACTCTTTGCCTGAGGAAAATGTGAGCAATTTGAGTATGTGGCCCGTATTGCTATCAGCAATAATGTTAAGAATTTGAATCGATGAATCATGAGAATTTGTTTTGCAGTCAGTATTTGCACTATAAACAAGAGAAACATGTTTTTGAAATGTTGATTTGCATGAGGGTCAAGCGGTTTGACCTATTTAATCATTAAAAGTTGTATTGTTAAGTACTTCATAATTCTTTATTTTATAAATATGAACAATTATAAATGTATGTTAATTTGAAAAAATAATAAATATATACATACTAAATATAATAAATGTATAATATATAATTAAATTCCTATATTTTAATTTAAACTACCTACATATTCAACGAATAAGAAGTTTACACACGCATGAGTGTTCTGATTGGTTGTAAATTGGTATAAAAGTTGAAACATAATTTGTAAATTTAGACATTGAAATAAAATTGTAAATTAACTCAACAGTCGAAATGCAAGTAAGTTGAACAGATTTTAATTTGAAATTTTTGTTGAACAAGATTTGAATAATTGAATAATTTGTCATCAAACATTAACTATTAATTGCTAGATTTGTAAACTGATTCAATTTTAGTTCTTAGTTTTAATTGATATTAACAAGTTGATATTTGATTTAAATCAAGTGTTTGGTGCAGAAGTCATATTAAATAAATAAAAAATGAGACTAGTTTTAAAAAATTAATATTTTAAAATTAATATTTAAGAAAAACTATTAATAATTAAATTTGTATTTATACCTATTTCATTTTTGAATATGTTTTTAATCATTTTTAGATTTCATTTCTCCTAACAACAATTATTGTTATCTGTGGGATTGTTGCTCAATCAGAAGCGATGAGTATAAAAGAATGCCAATATCAGGTAGGCCCTTGCACGAGTAGATGTAAGGATCTATTCGGAAAAATTGAACAAATTGATTTTAAAGACACAGACAAGGGTAGATGTTACAACGAGTGTTTCAAAAAAATGAATCAATGTGCGGAGGGATAATAATAGTAACTTTTCAGAGATATTGTCAACATATTTCAAAACTCATAAATTAATAAAATGTCTTCACTAATTCAGACTTTTTCATCTTTTTTAATAAATACAATTCAAAATAGTTACAACAATCAGCAATTAACGGATGTCATGGTAACAATGCATTAATGAAACATTTATTATTATCTAATTATTAATGAAATATATAAATTTTCAATTAATAATTTATTAAAAAAACATTTGTAGCGAAATGATCAGTAAGTGTATTTTATGAAATTACTTTGAAGAACAATAATAACAAAAGTTGGAACAATTAAAATGTTAAATAACAATTAAAATATCCCGCTACTCATTCGTTTAAAAACTTTTTCAAAGCGATAACATTTAATATAAAAACAATTCAAATTTTTAAAATATTATATATATACCGCTCGCCACGCAGTCGACACCTTGTGATTTGCGGAAATTAAATTTGATTACGCCAAATATATATTATAGTAATACATTTAGTTCTATATGTTTATATATTGCAGAAGTAGTTACTGATTAATGATCTACTTTGATTTATTTATAATTATCTGGGCATGGTAGAAATGGCAAAATTCGTCAAGCAGATATTTTTGTTATAATGATTATTTAATTAATACATAATTATTTAAACATTATAAATAAAGATTATTATTGAAATTCATGACAGAGAATGTCAATGCAAACTTTCAGTCTATTTTTACAGATTGGTAAATTCTATTTATGATCAGAAAGACGTATGTTTCCTGGGACTGATATGGGGTTAATTATTTTAGAGGCAATGGACGACCACGAACAAATAGTCAAGATCTTAAGTAATCGGAAAACGTAGCGAAACCTTCAATAGAATTGAATTTTCAGATTGCGGACAGCTGGCTACGGAATCTTTTGTAGATTTTATCGCTAAATCTTTTATAGGGATATATCGGCCTATTTTAGATAAAATGATTAAGGCTTAATTCTTTAAGGCCTTTTAATTGATAAAATTAGGCAACGACTCTTAGAAGCTTCTGTTTTAAATTTAACAGAGTTAATCGTATTGGCAGGAACTCTGACAATTGCTAATCGCGAGAATGCTAAAATCTCTGGTAGTGAAGAAGAAGATATAGGAGTGAACCAGGTAACGATAAAATCAAACAGAGATTGTTTTAGAGAATAATTAGAAGCAATCAGAAAAGAAATTAAATTATTAAAAAGCAATCCGATAATTCATACAAAACCCAATGCCTATAATTACTAACAATTTCAACGACCAGCATACAGATGAGACAGATCAGATATGAAACGACCTGCGGATCAGTTCAGAGCATCCAACAGATATGTAGAAAATAATTCTACATTTAGATCTCAAATAAAATGTTTTAGATGCAATAGAAAGGCACACATTGCTAGATTTTGGAACGTTAATTTAAACTACTAAGCGATCGCTTTTGGGGTCTGGGAACGATCAAAGAGCAGAAAAGACTTTATAACATACTGTGAGGAAACTGAAGTAGCCGGTAAGAATTTAATAGTTAGGGTGAATATGCTTGTTGATACAGCTAGGTAGCGAAATTACGGTAATAGACAGACAATTGTGGAATAGATTAGGAGAAATATATGAGAGTTACAAGCAGATTAGAATGACCAAAAGTACATTGAAATCTGTAAATAACACTAGTATTCATAAATATGGAACTATAATATCCATATTTGAGATAGATAAAAATTCTTATGTGCAGGAAGCTTATGTAGCCGATATCAGACACGAAGTAATATTAGAAATACATTTTATAAGGGAACATAAGTTAGACATCGATTTCGTTAAAAAGAAATTAGAAACAACTTCAAATAATGTAAAGAAGATTTACAACGTTAAGGAGATAAATTATTCGAATAAGGTGAAAGCAAAGAAAAATGTAATTTTAAGGGCAATCTATATTTCAATATAGTAGATTGCATGAAAGGCGCAACAAGTGGAATTTTTTTTTAGAATATAGGAATCGATTGAAGGGTAATATATTCCAAGCTATGTCAATAATTGATAAACACGCTGTGGAAATATAATTAATTCGAAAATATGGAAATATTAATTTTTAGTTAGAAAAAAGTATCGAAAAAGTTTCCGAAGTAGATTTCAATGTGGAAGTAGAAAACCAGATGATGTAGCTGCAACCTGCAATAGCTTCGAGAAACACTCTTTCGCTTAAAAAGTATCGATTTACCATCGTTGTGGCTATTTTTGGTCTACGTGTAATTTACGAAAGTTTCGAGAAACACTCATTCTGGTAAGTTTTTGACTTATACCATCGTGAGTTTTGAGAAACTAACCCAAATTTGAAAGCAATAAAAAGACTCTTAAGACACTTTAGCAGAATAACAGTTTATATTAATAGCTGTTTGAAAGAAGTCGTTTGCAAAAATTCGTTGTCTAAAATAGTGAACAGCTCCTCCAAACTCTATTATCTGAGGAGCAAATACGTCAAATATCGTGCGGCCAAATCTAGTCACAATTCTCAAAGAACTATGTTTTCGGATTTTTAATTGCGTGACGTGCAAAAATTTACAGTTTTGATATTTTTATATTAAATTTCCGTTTATCATTTACATTTGGAGAATTTAAAAACTCAATAATGTAGACAACAAAAGGCTCGTTTCATGTTAAATATTATTTATATTTAATATTGTTTGAATAACGTGTTTATATTTATATTTATTTTTGAATTTGAATTGTTTTATATTAAATGTTATCGCTTTGAAAAAGTTTTTAAGCGAATGAGTTGGGGGATATTTTAATGTTATTTAACATTTTAATTGTTCCAACATTTGTTATTATTGTTCATGAAAGTAATTTCATAAAATACACTTACTGATCATTTCACTACAAATGTTTGTTTATAAATTATTATTTGAAAATGTTTCATTAATCCGTTGTTACCATGACATCTGTTAATTGCTGAATGTTGGAAACTATTTTGAATTTTATTTATTAATAAAGAAGAAAAAGACAGAATTAGTGAAGACATTTTATTTATTTATGAGTTTTGAATTATGTTGACAATATCTCTGAAAAGTTACTATTATTATCCACTCGCACATTCATTCATTTG